>CAJNIZ010034369.1:31396-56913 GCA_905231905.1 Symbiodinium pilosum
TTTAGGGTTGACAGGGTTTAGGGTTGACAGGGTTTAGGGTTTAGGGTTGATAGGGTTTAGGGTTTAGGGTTGATAGGGTTTAGGGTTTAGGGTTGATAGGGTTTAGGGTTTAGGGTTGATAGGGTTTAGAATTTAGGGTTAGGGTTAGTTTAAGTCATCATAACATGGGTATATGGGCTATAGTTGCTGTCCAGGGAATTTAATCAATCTACTCTAATGAGGGTATATAGGGTATATAGGGTTTAGGGTTTAAGGTTTAGCGTTACTATAATCTGCTGTTAAGGAATTTAATTAAGTCACTCTCAGGGTTTAGGGTTAATCTTAGTTACCATAACATGGGTGTATGAGCTATAGTCTACACTTCTTGAAGGGGCTTGTATAGGGGATTATGAAGGGGAGTTGAAAAGGTTACGAAGAGGGATATTCTCATGAGGGTATAGCCTTTAGGGTTTAAGGTCTAGGGTTACTACAGATACTGGGTTGCTGTTAAGGAACTTAAGTCAACTTACCATAATATGGGTATATTGTAGGGTTCAGGGTTTAAAGGTTTAGGGTTCAGGGTACCGAGTTGCTCTTAAGGATCTTAAATTAACATGACGTGGGTATATTGGGCATATAGGGTTTAGGGTTTAAGCAAACCCTGTTGTTAGTTACATACTCATATGACGGTAACTTTACCCCTACACCCTAAGCCCTCATACCTACATACCCATATTATAATATCTAAGCCCTAAACCCTATATACCCATATAATGGTAACCAAACCCTAAGTATATACCCATATTATGGCAACCTAAACCTAAACCCTATATGCCCATATTATAGCAACTTAATCCTAAGAACCACATACCCATATCATGGTAACTTAACCCTAAACCCTAGAAACCCATATCATGGTGACCTAAACCCTCATCCTATGAACGTAGATTATGGTACCTAAACCCTAAACCCTATAAACACATATTATTTTAATCTAGTTCACCTAAGCCTGAAACCCTAAGCCCTAAACCTTAAACAGCAACCCAGTTTCGGTCCGAACTCCGAGCGAGGCGATACGAGGCAGCGACCTTGATCTTGGTGCTATTTGGGTGTAAAGGGGTTACAAGGTTTGTATAGGGGTATATAAATATCTAGACATATATGTATATATATATATGTATAACGAGGACCCCTCACCCTGTAATAGTGCTGGGGTCCAAAGATGTTTTAGGTGTAGGGTTAAGGTTTAGGGCTTAAGGCTTCAAAATTCAAATTTCAAAATCAGGGATGCCAAGTTGCGGGTTCCCGAAAGAAGGATTAAGCATATTGGAGTCTGTATCGGGGTCCCCCTAATTATGGTCTGCTTTGTTCATCTAACTATTTGTGTCGTTCTCTTTTCGTGCTCTTTCCTGCCAGGTAGTAGTAATGAAATGCCAGCCTTGGTGTGTAGGGTTTCGGCTTTGGGGAACGAAGGTATTACCACCCCCAGCCCCCCTAATATCAAGTATTCCCATTGTGGCATATTGTAGTTCACTGGGAATATTTAGTATCGGGGGGCTGGTTGGGTCTTAATGTAACGGAGGGGGCTATATACCTTGTTGTGCTTCATATTCACCACGAGCCGCTTGAAAGTTTGGCAAGCATGTTCACCCTACATCAGGGAGTTTTCCTTTGCACCCTCAGGGTTTGTTCCCTCGGGTTTGGGCCCCTAGACCATGGAATATGGTCCTTAATAAAGGTACTTGGGGCCCACAACGTAAGGTTACCAACCTTAAGGGTACAAACTTAAAGTCTTTGACTAAACCCTACAGGTTCAGTACTGCCCCCCCCCAGTAACAATTGGATAATAATTATAATATGGTTATATATAGCCCTTAGTAGAGCCCTTAGTAGGACCCCCAATATAAACTGCTACTGAGGGGGCAGTACCAACCTACAGCATAAACGGTAAACCTGAGGCCGCCGCGAGCCTGACCTCATCGTGATCAGTCCTCCAGGGGGTTTAGGGTTCAAGGGTCCAGTAAACGCCTTGCTCTCTACAGGCAGTGATGTCTTGGGTAGTGCCCCCCACCCAGTAACAGTCTATATTAGGGGTCCTATGAAGGGCTATATATAACCATATTGACATTATTATCCAACTGTTACTGAAGGGGGGCAGTACCCAAGTGATGTCCTTTCTTCCTCCTACTTTCAGCCCCGAAACTCTAAACCCTCGGGCTGAAAACCTGAACCATAAGTAGCGCTTCAGGGTAGAAGGTTTGCGACAAAGCGGTTTGAGGTCAAGGGACATTCAGATCTTCTGGCTTAATGCAATTAAGTGTAAAGGAAAACGTTTCCTAAAAGTAGGGGTACCTTTTTAGGGGTCCCCACAGTAAGGACTGTAGTATATTGGGGTCTATATTATTGGCGTCCCCTATTTTGGGAAACTACCGCATCAAGCTCTCAATTTCCAAAACCTAGACAATAACTTATTCCCAGCAAAGGGGTCCTCTGCGCTTCCTCGGTCTCAGCAATTTCTAGGCAGGCAGCACCCGCGTTTCGGAGTACCTGCCAGTCTTTTTGGTGAGCACGAAACCCTAAACTCGAAGCTTGAAAGCTCAAACCTAGACCTTAAACAGTATAGTCCCCTTAAGTAGATAGAATATGGGCTATATGGGGATCTTGTTATAATATACCCAATGCCATATTCTATCTACTTAATGGGGACTATAGCTTGTAAACCCTCATGGTTGCACTGTCATAATTCAGCCCTGGAGTTTAGGTCAAGCTTTAGACCTGATTTTGGTTGGTCAACATTTGTGGGGCTTTACCCGGGCTTTGGCAAGTATATAGGGCATATAGAAGGGTTCAAAAAGGTTTGGGAGTTGAGGAGGTTTGAAAAGATTTAGAGAGCGCAACCTCGAATTATGACCCCCCAAACTGTAGTTGTGGGGGATGGGGTACTCGAAATACCAATGCAGATTTGCTAGTTCAAGATCCGCCCTCTGGACTCTTTTGTGAAGTTCGGGTTTTTGGGCGTTAAGGGTCCACTTCTGGGGCCTTTTCTGGGTTAGCTCTTGGTGTTGATTTCGAGATAGACTTCAGGAATTGTGTGCGTGTATGTGTGTTCATTATGTTGTACAATTGCAATCTGATTCCAATCTGTCCTAAACCCTTCGTTCTGCAAACTACATGCTGAAAGTTTGAAAGTTTGAAAGCGCAGCAATCACAACCAGAAAGTTGCAGGATAGGACCGGCTCGGATAGAGCTTTGGCAACCTCAACCACCAAAATTAGGACCCTGATTGAACTGCATAGACAGTGTGTCGCTGGCAGCTCCATCCTTAAAACGCCCAAATCTTTACAGAGTCTTAACCCTAAACTCTACCGTAGTCGTGGTGGTGGTGGTGGTGGTGGTGGTGGTGGTGGTGGTGGTGGTGGTTCTGATGGTGGTGGTGGTGGTGGTGGTGGTGGTGGTGGTGGTGGTGCTGGTGGTGGTGGTGTTGGTGGTGGCGGTGGCGGTGGCGGCGTCGGCGGCGGTGGCGGCGGCGGCGGTGGTATTACTTCGCGCAGAGCCCCTAGTTCGCGCACACTCAGCCAAGCTTGGGGTTTGGAATTCTTTTGGGCATAAGGACTTTAGATTTCAGGGCTTGGGCTTAGCAAACATTTGGATTTTCTGGTTTTGGGGCTTGAGGTTGTTGAGGTTTTGGGGCTTGGGTTTGAGTGTTGGCAGGGCTGGCTAGGACTTTGGGATTTTGAGGTTTGAGGGATTGTTTAGGTTTAAAAACTTGGGGTTGCCTAGGTTTTAGGGTTTTCGGTTGTTTAAGGTTTGGGGTGTGGCATTGTTCAGGGCTTAGGGTTTTCCTCAGATACCTGACTTAAGCGTTTCCGCCGACAACGGGTGGCATGTCGTTCGAACGTTTTTCCCGGCATTGCCTTCCAGGGATGTTGAAGTTTTTAAGTTTTGCTGGCACCAGTTTTCAGTGATTCTGCTGGCTGTCACCTACACGTTCGGCTGGCTGCAGGCACTCCAGAGATTCCTGGTTTGCACGGGCTTGGGGTTGTTCAGGGCTGACGGATTGTTAGGTTTGAAGATGTGGGGTGTTTACAGGTACACACTAAGATAGTAAGGCCTCTGTCCCTCCAAAGGAGGTCGATACATTGGCAGACCTCGAAGCCGACTCCGGCACCACCCCTGATGGCCCCCGCTTCGCGCATGGTTGCTAGTCTTCTAACTTTCTGTGACAGCTCACATCTGGAAATTGTGGGGCCCCGAATTGTGACCTGGTTTGAATCCAAGAAGCAAACGCTCCATGAAGGCACGCCCACCACCGCCAGGGCAAGGCCCGGGCAAAGGCCCGCCAAGCCAGGCAAGGCTGTCAGATCATCAAAAAACAGCCTAATTGTGATCAGAAACCACGGTTTTGGGTCTAGCGCACAAGCAGAAATTTTTGGGGTGTCCAGGGCAATTGCCCGCGCGAGAAAGCCTTTGACAGACAAAACGAAAGACTCACCAAGGCAAAAAGGCTCGGCAAGGCAAAATGCTTGCGGGGACAAAAGCCCGCCAGGGTAAAAGGCTCGCAGGGCAAAAGGCCCGGCAGAGCAATCCACAAATGGGTCAATCTTAACTTGAAATGACCTCTTTTGGGCCTTCAAAGGGTTACCATGGCAAAGGCACACCACTGCAAAAAGGTCTGCCAGGGCAAAGTCTCAAAAGGGCAATGGCCAAAGAGGATGATGCTCAGAAACTGACATTCCTTGCCACGCCCGAGGGAAAGCTTGGCAGAGCCAGTTGAGGCCTGCTAGGCCCCCCAAAAGTTCCTGAATTTTGAATCAATGTACGTAGCATTTTCTGACAACACAGAAGCGAAGATTTGACAGCATGCCAGGGCGGCAGGACCTTCGTCTGCAACCAAAGAAAACATGAAGCCACATGTAGACATGCCCAAACTACAGAACGGTGCAAGTGGGTGGTTGGGGTGGGCTCCACAGAACATGGCGACCCAACCCTGTTCCACTCTACGGCTGGGTCGGGGCGCAGCACTTGAGTAGTGATTTTTTTGGTAGTTGAACCTAGTAAAATAATAGTCCTTATATAAAATACTATACCCCAAAAGGAGGATATAATCTTACTCTATATTGGGTGGCATAGTACCCCCAAATAAAATACTACTCACTTGGAACCCTCTAAGCCCTAAACCCCAGCCTCAAGCCCCATCTCCACTTCCTGGTGCGCGTCGCAAGCATTTGCGGACGGCGGCCTTGGCAGGTTTTGAAGGGTTCGTTGGGGCTTGAGGGTTTAGAATCTAGGGTTTAGGGTTCATGGGTTCAGCGTTTGGAGGAAGTTGGATTTAAAGGTCTAGGGTGTAAAGGTTTATAGGATTTAGCGTACCATTGTAATGGGACGATTTTTTACTACGCATATATGCGCTTTTCACGGTCATCTATGTCAAGTTGCTTAACAGCAATGCAGTGAAGGCTTTAAGATTTAAGGCTTAAGGCGTCGTGTTTAGCCTAGGATTTCGGATGTAGGGTCTAGGGTCTAGGGTTCTAAGAAGCCTATAGTCCCCTTAAGTAGATAGAACATGGCTTCGGGTATATTATAATAAGCTCCCCGTATACCCCACATTCTATCTACTTAAGGGGGACCTTAGAACCAAAACCCTATATTCTATCTACTTAAGGGGGCTTGTAGTGCAATTCCAGGGTTGAGTTTTTTCAGAATCTGACTCCGAAAGCGGCCAGCACTTCTTGACCTATGGATTCCCTTGCCACCCCTTAACCCGAAACCCTGAACCCTATACCACCCGTTCATGAGTCACCACGAAGTTCCTTTTTGATTAATCTTACATGGCCTGAAATGCGCTCAATCCTTCACTTCGATATTGTGTCCTGACAGGAGCCTGCATCAATCTCACCACTGAACCCTAAACCCTACCTGTACCCCCAACTATCCACAGTTATCATTCATTAGTCCCTAATTGATAGGTCGAAACCATAAAGCTTTAGGTAGGTGGGGCCCCTGGTTGGTTTTCTGCATGCAAGCCACACTGATTCAGAAGGATGCGAGGCACCGACAAGCCAAGCGCGAACATCCTGGTTTGGTTTCAAGTTCTAGGATCTCTATAGTCCAGGGTTTTATTTTCGGGGTCCTTTGTAGTGTGTACGGTCGTTTCGGGGGTCGCAGAGACTGGAGGCTTGGATCCTTATAGTCGTTCTGCAGAATATCTCTGGAGCCCATTCCTTTGTTCCAAGCTGTAAGCCCTAAACCCTGAACCCTATAACCATCTAATCATCAGCAAGTTCATGGCTTTAGCAAACAGCAACGCATAACCTCAAGAAGTAAAACCGGTTTTGAGGCATAATGTAGGGTCCTGAATGATTACCAATATCATGTTGGGTCTATTGAGGTATCCTATACTATCAGTACATAACGAATCTAGAACCATGACATTGGTAATTCTTCAACCCTTGCATTAATTGTGTTGCCGAAGCCTCATCCGTGTAGGGCCATGAAAGAGGTGGGGCTTTCCAAACATAAGGCATCCCCCTCTTGAGCGTCCCCCTAATCAGGACTATGATGCACGGGGTCTATAGTGAGTCCCCCTATTGATACCAACCCCCAAGTCATTTTGTTTTTTTGGGTGGAATTCTGGGCTTGCACCCTAAATCCCAAATCCTAGACCCGAAAGTTGTGAGCTCCTTCTCAGGTTCTGACTGCCCGGAGAGCTGGCTCATAATTGCTATCTTCATTTCTCAGCTGTCATGATAGGCGTCCTGAATGTTAGAGACTTAAACCCTAAAGAACCGTCTGCGTACACATACGTGTATACACATGATATACATCTATGTATATATGTGTGTGTGTATATACACATGTATGGCTGCGCGAATGTTTATGCAAGAAAAGCATACGTATATATATATATATACATATCTAAATATTACACATACAGATTCCCGGAGTCTAGGGAATTCTCGAGATCACGTGAAGATCTGTAGAGATTATATGGAGGTTTTATATGGAACAACAGAGAACCAACTTCTCCACCCCTTCCGTAGCTAGGGCTTGGGGGGATAACAGTGCAGGGGATACCAGGCAGAGGGGCCGAGGACCACAGAACTGCAGAACGCGCAGCCCACAGGCAAATATCATGTACCTCTACAATCTTTCCTATGCACTTCTGACTGAGCAGGTGTTTTGGCATTTAAAGGTCCTCGCGTGGTAGGGTTTGTCGCGGGAAGGCAGGCAGAAATATTTAAAACGAAGAACTTGGCAACCCTGACACCCAAACCAGGCTCAAAGCTATCACATGACCACAAGGCGACCCGAATTTCGGGTGGTTGGGGGTACCCAAAACCAAACCCTAAACCTTAATGCCTAAACCCCAAACCCCAAACTCTAAACCCTAAATCCTAAACCCTAAGCTTAAATCCTGCACCCAAAAATCCTAACCTTGGCCTGATGCCAGGAGGACTTGGTTGAAGGGAGTGTTGTTCAGAGTTACGGGGCTAGGCTTTCGCGACTTAGGGCTTCGGACTTTAGTGTTTAGGGCTTGAGGTGTTCCGGAAAAGCACGACCCCAATACGTCGTCCTACACCGCAAAAAAAACCTCTGACACAAGGATGAATCTGTGGGTTTCAGGGGTCCATCTTTTTGGGGGCCGGCGTCTGTAATTAGAAAACCCCGTGTGGAAGAAGGGTGACAATGAAGTCTAAATACCTTGAATGCCAGTAGACCATGATCTTGGGTGGTGGTTCCCTATGTTTTGGCCTTGATCCTTAGTAGCCAATTCTTAGTTTCGGGAACTTAGCTTCAGGAAGGGCTACCACTAGATGGTTTGCCGGCTGCTGGTCCCTAAGCGGGACTTTGTTGGAATTGACAGCCTTCTCAATACTATGGGGGCCTGAGTGAGGTCTTGACACACCCTATACCGTAACTATACAAGAAATTGAGGACCATAATATGATAGTTTCGCAGAATAGGGGGACCCCCAGTATGCGCCCCCAAAATCTATAATACTTATTATAAGGACCCCCAAAAAGGCACCTCTAATTGTTATTGGTAATGATTCTAATGCTTCAGGACCTAAACCCTCAGCCCTAAACCTTACATTTCTGGGATAACGTCTTGGCCTGAGACCCAGGCGGCTGTGACCGGAAATAGCTCTTGCGCCAAGGCAGTGTCACTGACCTGCCATGCTCTGGCATACTGTAATGGTCCAGATAATTACAAATAAAATCTTAAGCTGTCCAAAGAAAAGCAAAGTTGACTTGAAGAGCAGAGCAGTTACAAGGATGATTTGTAAAGCGCACACAGGGTATCAGCCAAAAGAACCAAATCCAACATTCAAGATCGATGAGGGTCACATGCAACACTCAAAAATGCCAAGCCCGAATCATTTTTTGTGACTGCTACAAAAGCACCGAGCAACACGCTATCCCCATCAATAACCTATTTGCTTTGTCCCCCTGACCTTCCAACCGGAGCCAGAAGCAACAAAGGATCCCTTCGAACTCCCAATGCTGCCCCCCAACCTCCCCCAAAAAGGCCTTGTGTACCACTCATCTGGGTTGCTGTTAAGGAACTGAAATTAAGTTACTATATTGGGGAAACCCAATTATTTACTATATATATATATACCCATTATGGTCACTTAATTTAAGTTCCTTAACAGCAACCCAGTCATATTCCCATGACATAGCCCCGCTCGTCTCCCCCTCCCTTGAAGAGGCAAACCTCCCCGCTAGGAAGTTCAAAGCTCCAATCCCTGAGGCCTCAAAGCCAGTACCATCACCACCCAAAATTTACTATGAAAGTTAGGTTGTAAGGACGCCTGGGGTTGTCCTAGGGCTTCTGGGGCTTCGAAGTATATTTGCCAAGTTCAACCCTATACCCTAAACCCTAAATCCTAAATCCCAAGCCCTAAAACCCTAAATACTAAAACCATAAACCCTAAAACACCTTAACCCCTAAGGGCCTGCTAGGCTGAGCGAAAATTGGGTTTTCAGTTGCGGAGTTCGCTGGGGGAAAGAAAACGGGCACACTCGTTTTCTAGGTTCCTAAGAAACCCCGTCAGTAATAATAGCATGCTTTTCCTGCTATTGAGTTTTTATAAGGAGACCCCAAATAAAAAGGGAAAAGCGGTACCTAGTAATTTTAGGTTTATCGCTGGTAGTATCATTACTATTCTCGCTCGCAGGATCATGATGGAACGCTGTAGGAATCCAATCCTAAACCCTAAACCCTAAACCCTAAACCCTAAAACCCTAAAACCCTAAACCCCAAACCCCAAACCCTAAACCCAGATTCCCTTGCCTCCTCAGAGTGGAGCTCTACTGACTCCTCATCACCTCTGAGGCTCCGTGCGATTCAATTTAGGGTTTGGGTTGGGTACTGCTGCCCCCCTCCCCCCAGTAACAGTCTATATTAGGGGTCCTATTAAGGGCTAGATAGAAGCATACTATAATTACTATCCAACTTTACTGAGGGGGGGCAGTACTGAAGGTTTGGGGTTTATGGCTTTAATGGCTTTAAGGGTTTAGGATTTGGGGTTTAGGGGCTTTAATGGCTTTAAGGGTTTAGGAGTTGGGCTTTATGGCTTTAAGGGTTTAGGATTTGGGGTTTATGGCTTTAAGGGCTTAGGATTTGGGGTTTAGGGGCTTTAATGGCTTTAAGGGCTTAGGGTTGAGGGGCTTTAGGGTTAAGGGTTTAAGGCTTTAGGGGTTTAGGGTTGAGGGTTTAGGGGCTTTAGGGCTAAGGGTCTATGTCTTGGGGTTGAGGCTACGGGAGTATTTATGCCCCACTCGCACAAAAAGGAAACGCATCAAAGACTCATCACAGTCATATGAAATTTATTGGGGTCAGTTCAATTGTGTAGAAAGGTTCTTATCCTGAACCTCTCATTTCTGATAAGGGTGTTTCTCGAAACAGGGGCACCCTCGGGGGCTCAAGAGATAGATAAGGATCATAGAGGAATTCTGGGGCTTCCCCTAAAGGATCCACAATCGCCTAAGCACTAAAGCCTAATCCTGCACTTCCGAATCCCCAAGTACCCCTGAACCCGAAATTCGTGCCAAGAACCTCAAAGCCCAATCCCTAAGCCCTCGACCCTCAAAACCCTAATCTCCAAACTTGTTAAACCCAAACATGTATCCCCCAATCCTAAACCCAAACCCAAACCCTTCACTCCATATTCAGAAAACCCCTGCCTCCGCCCGCTTAATTCCACGCCCACAAGCCCCAGAAAAACTTGAAAACCGAACCCCGTAACCTTCCCCCAAACCCGAAGCATTGAACTCCTACTCCGTAACTCTTATACCTCCTTTGAAGCCCTAAAGTCTCAATCCCAAATCCCTGTATCCCTACAGTCTTAGCATTCACAATCAACCTGGAGCCTTCAAATCTTCCCTAAGCCCTTAGCCCCCTTCAACCCTTGATTCCGCCAACGCCAAAACCCCCTAAAGCCTGACCCCTGAGCCCTAAACCCGCCCTAACGCCCCCCCCCCAAAACCTATAATAGTAGTTCGCCCCCCCAAACCTATAATAGTAGTTTCCATTTTTCTGTTACCTACATTGAAGTTTCCATTTTCTTTTCCATTATCCCCTATACAACCCCTATATAGCCCTCATAAACCCCCTATCCCACGCACCTCGCCAGGGGCACTGGCGCCTCATCTGGCGTCGCCGACGGCAGAAGTCCGCAGCCTTCGAGATGCCAGCAGCCTCCACCTGGGTCTATAGGGGTTATATTGGGATAATGGAGAAGAAAATGGAGACTACTATATTATATATAGGGGTTATATAGGGGTTATAGGGTTATATTGGGGTTCTATATGGGATAATGGAAAATAAAATGGAAACTGCTATAGTGTATTGGGGTTATATAGGAATAATGAAAAAGAAAATGGAACCATGTAGGATTTAGGGTTTGGGGTTTAGGGCTTAGGGTATAGGACTATGGGCTTAGGGTTTAGGATTCAAAGCTTAGGGTTTCAGGGTTTAGGGCTTAGGGTTGAGTTAGGGTCTCAGGATTCCGGGGTTTGGTGCTTAAGTGACCGATGCCACCTAGAGCGTCGAACTCCGCGGAGTTTAGACTGTACTAAACCCTAAACAATAGCTTCCATTTTCTTTTCCATTATACCTGCATAACCCAATATACTATAGCAGTTTCCATTTTCTTTCCATTATCCCAATACAACCCAGTAGCTCTTATCTGAAAGGGCATGGTAAGAATGGTGTAGTGCATTCCTGGTGGCCGAACCAAGTAAGACTATAGTCTTCTTGTAACACGCTCTACCGCAAAAGGGGATGTTGTCTTGCTCAATATGTAGGCACCTATAGTATGCCCGTCTAAAACACTACTCAGTTGTTTATGGTTCAAACAATGTTACCCTAAACCCAGGACCCTCAGTCAGGGCTTCCGGTCGGGAAAGGATTTGTCGACCTACGCAGGCTCCCTGAAGTTGCGAAGCCTTGAACAGAATGGATAATTTCAACTCTCCCCATGCCCGCTTCTGAACCCAAAGATGCATGAAAATGACACGGAAGTCCCACCTCTAGATTGAATACTAGGTTGCCCCAAATTATTGGCTGCCCCATCCTTAGACGGCGTACAGTCACTCCACCCTCTAGTATACCGGAATGCCAGACCCCCCAAGGATGCAAGAAGTGGAACCTCCCAAAATGACCCCCACTACTGCATTGGGTAAACTAGGGGATTATTGGGAGGTTCCATATTTTGGATCCCTAAACCCTAAACCCTACATACCCCTATAAACCCCTTTAATGGGTGCCATTTTTTTGGCTCCTTTAGGGTTTCTGGGATGCTGTGTGCTGACAAGGAGCCTCTAAGTCGCTCTTGGTGATCCTGAGGCAGCTTGCTGTTGTGAAATGGTAGTTTCCCACAATTAGGGGTACCTTTTTGGGGGTCCCAAGAATAAGGATTATAGCATTTTGGGGTCTATATTGGGGTTCCCTTATTTTGGGTAACTACCAAATTCATGTGAACCGAAATCTAAGCTTCTACTTGGAGACCCATGGGACTTAGTAACTACTTATAAGTTGGATTATAACTCTATTTATGATTGGGGTAACCCCTATAAGCCCATTTAGGGAAGTTATAAGTAGGGTTATTACTCCAGTTATAAGTAGTTACTAAGTCCCATGGGCCTCCAAGTAGTATCCCCCTTAATGACCCCTAGAATACTCCCCTATATAATTCCCCCTATATAACCCCTTTCAGGAGTTTAGACTCCTGCTCATGCGGTTGGGGGCTTTACTAGATTGCTACTATGAAGCTGTTTTTGGATTAGGGGCTAGTTGATAGTAAGAAAGGTTAGTTTAAGTTGCCACAGCATGGATAAACGGTAAACGACAAGGTAGAATGGTAAGTCAATTCAAGTTCTTTCCACAGGAGCCCTGTTTAGTGGGTTCCTCGCTGAGATAATTGCCAATTGTAACCTTTGACTATTGGGTTTTAGTATGGTGGAAACATTAATGTCGTTTGCGGTGCTTGAAGGGACTTGCGGCCTTGGTGAATGTATGCGGTCGCTTATAAGCCATATAATAACCTTAGCTGTCCTAAGTATTCACACACTCACTACATCCTCTGACCCTCCAAGCTTGAAGCCCAAAACCCTGAACCCTAAACTCTGAACCGTAAACCCTGAATCCTCAACCCTACCTACTTACTGAGTCCAACTAATCCTCCAAGCAGGACACCAAGGCCCTTTAATACCCTCCCAGTAATGACCCTCAAAGACCACTCTTTTCGGAGGCCCCCCAATATCCTAGTCTGGGCCCAGGACCCAGTTTTGAGAGCCAAATCTTCAAAAGCGACAAGCCAGTTCCTGTTTTTTTTTTTTGGTTTCTTGGGATCCTACCATGAGTCAAAACATCATATCATATCCCTTTATGAGTTTTTTCATGTAACAGAAACTGGCAAGCATAGTCAACCTGGACCCAGAGGAAGCTACTTCAGCAGAAGCCTGGGATTTCTTAAAGTTAGCTTGGGAAGCCAAATTACCCAAAATAATGGGCTACTATATCCCCCCAGAAAGGGACCAGTTACCCAGAGTTGTACCTCACCGGCATCTAAGCTCTTAACCTTAAAGGTCCTTTTCTGCACGCACCCCTTCAGTGAACATGGTTCCTTACGATCAAGACCCCACCGAAATCCATCTCTACCTCGGAACTCTCGCAATAATTGACGTTGGCCCAAGTAACCCTAAACCCTAAACCCCAAAAAACAGTTTCAGGCCTTTGTTAGCAAAGTAGGTTCATGACTTTAGGAAATCCATCTCTCCCTGGCTGCAGCTGAGGCACGGCGAGGTAGCACCTAGCGAACTCTTCAGGGCATTGTAGGGTCTGGGGCTTAGGATTTAAGATTTAAGGCTTAGGATTTAGGATTTAAGGTTTAGGGTTTAGGATTTAAGGTTCAGGGTTTAGGTTTTTACGGTTTAGGGACATATGTTTCTCTACGAACAGCCCAGACCGCCTAAAAGCTCCCGAAAATTGAGACCCCTGATAACCTCCAAGTGCCCCCCATGTAGTACTGAGCTCATCTCTAGGAGGGTTCCCCTGTTTTGGATTTCTTAGGAATTCCTGTCTAGACATGGTAGCCATTTCATTTTCCATGTTCATTTTCATGTAATTCTCCACTATTTAGGTGCTATCCCATACATCCCTATGTAATCCCTTAGATCTTCCCTACAAAATGCCTATCACACCCCTAAAAAAACAACTGCAAAACCACATTATCCCTGTATGGGCGATATCTCTACACCCTAAAACGCAAAACCCTAAATCCTAAACCCTCAAGCCTGCACCCAGTTTGGGATCCTTTGCGGGGGACAGGCAGGTGAAATCTGTTCATGAATGAGAAGCTTCTAACAACAAGAGGACTCCAACGGAAACCCCAAACAGGGGACTCCAAACCCTAAATCCTGCTGGGTCCCCAAACACAGAGCCCCAAGAATATAATTAGAAGGAATATGATAGGAATATACTTGCCAGGGCGCTCAGGCTCCTATTAGGTTCCTACTAGAATTTTGTTTGGGGTCCACATTAGAGTCAAGGATCCTCTCGTAGTTTGAGGAGAAGACGCTGAAGCCTAAATCCTAAATCCTAAACCCTACGCCATAAATCCCAAAACCTCCATCCCACCCTAGCCCTAAATGCCTAAAGCGCTTAATGCCATTAGCCCTGCAAGAATCTCTGAATATAAGAGTTTACGGTAAGGTTTAGGGTTTAGGATTTAGGGTTTAGGGAAGGTTTAGTATGTACAGCACACGTACCATAATGTGTGTATCTACAACGTGTGATGCACAACATCATGACCATAATGTATATAAGAAACTACGAAATGATGCCATATATACCTCAGACATTTTTGAAAACATATGATTATAAATCTAGAAAATCTTTAAGTATATTTACATACACCTCACATTTGGGGTTTCTCAAGGAAGGGATTGCTTAAGGGACCCCAGAGAAATACGGGGGGATCATGTAAGGACTTCTTGTCAGACATGGCTTTTGCTGGTGATTCTCATGGGCTTTTAGCCCCTTCAGCCACCGCCTGCAATGCTAAATGCAAGCTAGGCACATGGCGATGCAGACCTGCCAAGCACATTGCAGGATGTACAGGGGGATAATTGGCCTCTGAACCCTGAACCCTAATCCCTAAACCCCAATACCCAAACCCTAATCCCTAAAGCCTACTCCCTAAACCTTAAACCCTAAAAGGGTTTACACGCCTTCCATAAACCTACTCTCTCCTGGGTCCGAGCCAACCCAACTTTTGGGCTGAAAGAACGTCATCTCGTTCTTTGATTTAGGGTTAATGGTTAGGGTTTAGGGTTTAGGGTTTAGGGCATAGGGAGTAACGCTTAGGGCGCAAAGGGTGTCGTGAAGTTGGATTCCTGTAAGATTTTGCAACATAAGGGGGTACCTCTAGAGGTCCCTATGTTAAGGACTAAAGTATTTGGGGGTCGAGATTGGGTTTCTCCAACAATTTATGGAACATACCTCCTACTGTCTGTAACGTGGATACCAGTACTTCCGTCTCCTTCTCTTTCCGCACAGGAGGCTCCCAGTGGGAATCTTTAGTCCGACTTCTTGCCGAAGAGCAATATTAGGGTCTCCGACTGAGAGGTGTTGAAGAGGAGATCATGGCGTGTTGGCAGATCGATAGTTGAGAGAGTTCACGAACCGCCTGAAAATAGGACCTTTTTTCGTGTCGGAAGTCTTGTGCCGCAAACGGACATTCATAATCCGCATGTATCTTGTAGATCTTCTGGCCGCTGTCAAGCATGCTTCCACCTCTACTGAGGTGGGATGCCGCAGGCCGACCTCTTAAACAACGACCCTAAACCCTAAATTCAAACCCTTCGGACGGAGTTTGGGGATTCCATGGAGTCGTCCCACTCATGGGCCTAGTGCTTCGGGCTTAGGGGTCAGGGTTCAGCGTTTAGGGTTGGAGGGATGGGGTGATTTGAGAAGTAGGTTAATAATGGGGATGCTTGGATACCTGGTGTTATTATGTAGCTCTTAGCGGTGAAAACTTACTAAGTCCCCCCGACCCTCCAAGTAAACCCCAAACCTAAACCTTAAATAATGAAAAACATATATATATATATATGTCTGTATACATATGGTATCTATGTAGCCCTATAATATACTTGTGTCTCCCTTGATATCCCCTTGAAGGGTCCCTAAAATGTGCTTACTAAGTCCCCCCTTTCTTCCAGGCTTGACCACCTTGCGGCCGACCCTTGCTAGGTGCTTTTGGAGGGTTGCCTTGCAATCTGCTAAAATATGGTAGTTTCCCAAAATAAGGGGACCCCAATATAGACCCCAAAATATTAGAGTCTTGTTATAGGGACCCCCCATAAGGTACCCCTAATTTTGGGAAACCCCCATATCTCTATCCCAACCTCAGGCCCCAGCTTTCCGCTAGAGGCCTTCACATTCCTTGGGGTCTAGGTTGTCCATCCGCAAATCTTGGGTATTGCAGGTGCGCAAGGATTCCGATGGATATGCCATCCTATTGAGATTGACCCTCCGCAATTCTCCTTGGAAAAGTGAAGGTTATTGCAGAATTTGACAATCGCTGGAAACATGCAAATGCCAAAAGCACACTCATTGAAGACTTCTGAATCCTAAGCCCTAGACATCGAAGCTTCTCCCCGCTAGAACTCAAAAAGACATGACTCCTATACTAATTCATTGGGTTCCTTGTGGACTTTCTACGTTTTGGATTTAGGGTTCAGGGTTGAGGGTTCGGTTTGAGGGTTTAGGCTTTAGGGTTCGTGGTTTAGGGTTGTTATGGGACATTTTCCTAATACTGGAAATCAAATGAAGCATAACATAGAAGCCGGGTAATATCCCCAAACCCTAAACACTAAAATGTTCGCCTGTAAGGAAGTAACACTAAGCCCGAAACACTAAACTCTAAGTCCTGAAAAAGATACTACCTCACCTCGGTGATCGCTCGATGGGTGGCGATGGTGATCTGCCGCACGTCGCCACAGGCTCTCCTTTATCGTGGTCTAGGGTCTACACCCTACATAAACCCACAAAAACACCCAAAACCATAAACATCTCTAAAAACAATACAAAACATTTAACAGTCTAAAAACCATATAAACACTCAAAAACCCTAAGCCTTAAACCTAAATCCCTAACCCTGCTGCTGCTTCCCAGTCTGAGCTCGTAAGGACAAGGTGTTTGCGCTTTTCCCCAACCCCTGAACCCTCGACCCTGAGCCCTACTCACTAAACCTTAGGCCCTAAGTAGTAAACCTTAAACCTTAAACCCTTCCCCTAATCCCTAAACCTTAAACCCTGAACCCTAAACCTGAAACTCCTAAGCCTAATCCCTAAATCCTAAAACCCTGGACCCTAAACCTTAAACCTCGAACCCTAAACTTTGAACCCTAAACCCTAAACCCTAAACTTTGAACCCTAAACCCTAAGTCCTAATCCCTTAGTTACAGGATCCGTTTAGCATCCCATGGACCTGCAGAGACCGTATGTAAGCGGGATATACTATAACCCTGATGGCTAGGGTTCAGGGTTTAGGGTTTAGGGTTTTGGGGTTTAGGGTTTTGGGGTTTAGGGCTCAGGGTTTCTAGGATTTCTGGGAATCATCTCTGCCAAAATCCGCTCAAAAGTGGAGCTCGTGAACAGAGATGTTGCAACTATCCCTCTCCTGGGATCTGTGATATCACGTTGGAATGTTTGGCTGATAGGAGTTTCTCAAAAGCGTGGGTTCCTCTGGGAGTCTTCAGCTGCGGGCAACCTGTGAGAGAAGTCTCATGTGCAGACACGCGGCTTGTGCGGATGAACTGAAACTTGAACATGAACCGTGTTGGCGCATCCTCCTTCACTATGGTAGGGTTTTCCAGAATTCGGACTAGGGTTGTTGGAGTATGTTGTAGCAGGTAAGGAATTTAAGGAGTATTGGTAGTTATGCAGGCTTCACCGCTACGGGTGAGATCAGCCTGTCGCGACCTCTGTAGCCCCCAGTGGACTGCCTCTACCCCTAAACTTAAGCTCCGTGAAACCCTGGGTCTTTTCGGAAAAGAGGCCCCCACCCCTAAACCCTAAACCCTAAACCCCTAAACCCTAAACCCTAAACTCCCACCTCAAAACTGCAAGCCCCAAAACCTCAACCCTAGTGTGGGGTCCCTTTGCGAGTTATTGCAGAGAGCGGATGGCCCTGGGCCCAATGTCTACAAGAGTGTTTAAGGTCTAGTTTTTTTTTAGGGTTTAGGGTTTAGTGTTTAGGAGTTGAAGTTATGGGGATGGCTGCCGGTCTACAGGGTGGGGTGGTGGGGTGATATGTGCTACAGCCAATATCACCCAGATCAACAATGGACGTGCGTTCCTTGTTAAGGAACATATTAGGGACTATACTGAAACCACAAGAGTGACCCTTGTGTCCATTGTTGAGGGTCCTTCATGAGGCTAATATTAAGAGTAGCTCGTGTGACGTTTTAAACAGATAGAGCTACGGTTACTGACCCGGTGCACATGTAGGGACTGGGCATGGGTTGTAGGGACCCTTGCAGCAATCTTGAAGGGGTTGGTTCTCAAACCCCCCCATCCAGTTAACCGGGAAAACGGTGATTGTCTTAGGGTCCTCTTAAACCCCCTTTATCCACTATTACCGGGTGGGGGGTCCGCCTAGCATATGGCGGTCTTAGGAATCTTAGGAACTGGAACCAGGTGCACGTCCCGTCGCTACAAGCCGAGTCCTAAGATTTGCATTGATTGATATTGATTGGGCACTGGTCCCACCCAGCAATAATCTTTCATAGGAGTAACATCAAGGGCTAGATGTATCTATGTTATACTTATGCGTAAAAATATCCAACTGTTACTGAGTGAGGGCAGTATCTAACGTATCCGGGTGATGGAGAATCAAGCTTTCATGCGCACAGCCACGCCTGAAAACTGAGATTTTCACTGGTCTGAGTTAGAGTCTGAGTGTAGGCAACATATCCGATAACCTGGATATGCGAACTTCTCAGCATCACCGTTCATCATGCCTTCAAAAAGGACGCCTACAATTTGCTCATAACCCCTGCATACTTATAGGATCCCTTCTTGTACGGATCCCACATATTTCCCATGAGGGAACAGAATCCCTGGCGACAGGACTTGACCTTGAAACTTCAGGAAACACTTTTTCTTTCTTGTGCAGAAGTGCTGATACCGCAGGTCCCCGGAACACACCCGGGGGCCATTTTGAGGAACTCCCAATTTCAACATAAACCACTGACCTGAGCGCGAAATCCAGCTCGATGGAAGAGGTCGTAGTGCATCAGAACGCAAGACCCTGAGGCTAGCAAAGTTTTGATCTTCATGAGGGTATGGGGACTACAAGAAGTTAGTACCTTCACACGGAGGGAGACAGATGTCTTTGAGGATACCGCGAAACCACCATGTTAGATAGGTCTATGTAGTATCGAGAGGTTCGGGCTTCCGCACCATAAGGGTAGCATAAGGATTATGGTGTTGTGGGCTACATAACGGGTAGCCCTGTTCTTGGCAACTTCTACGCCGGGGTTTCACGAAACTATGATTTGAAAAAAGACGGGGTCCCTATATGATTCATTGTAGGGTTTAGGGATAGTAGTCCCTATATGACCCATTTTCTTTTCCATTCCTTCATTCCCAGCTAACCAAAAACCAGTTCTAGAAACGGGCATGCTAACTACACGGTCACAAGCCTTTGCAACCATAGCCATCCTGACATGTCTGAAACCAAACAAGCTGTCAAATAGTCATCACTATGAAGATGCACGTCCTTCTGCTACTCCTGCGGCTGACGCTGATGGTACTGATGATGCTGATAATGACAGACTTGCCATCTCCATGCACAGAAAGCAAAGAGTCAAGCCTGCCCCTCAGGTTCCGTGCTTGTGTGGGGAACGGTAAGCTTTGGATCACAAACTTTGCAGTGCCCCTGTCACAGATGTTGTAGAGTCAGGCACACCAAGATTTTGTAGCTTTTGGGGTATGCTCTGCCATATTCCCTGGCACGGTTAAGTTTCATGTTGCTGGCATCTCATGAGTTTACTGGAGTGGAAGTCTGCCTTCGGATATGTCTTGAGATGCAGGTCTGTCCTGCGTTCCCCGAAGAAATCTCAGCTGCTGATGGTAGGCCCGTAAACCCTAAGCACTAATTTAAGGTTCAAGGACCACCGACCACGGGACCCCTGACCCTCAGATCAAGCCCTGTCACCCCTTCAGAGTCCCTACAACATTCGTAATCCCATGGTTAAGCCCTTGCGTGCTGCCCCCACCGTGTAACAATATATATTAAAGTCATATTAAGGGTCATATTAAGGGCTATATATAAATCTACTTTAAATATTATCAACTGTTACAGATGGGGGCAGTACCCAACTAAGCCATACCAAGAGAGACCCTTGAATTGGCATCTTCAGTGAAGCCCCACGAGGCCCCGGTAAGAGGTTCTTATGAGACTCGACGAAAAAAGGACCCGTACACTTCAATACCCGCAGCCCATATAGAAAGACCCCGCCAACTCAAACAACCCACATGACCGTGAATCGTTGGAACGAACCCCATATTCAGCACTGACCAATGAAACTCTGCATTGAAGGTTGTCCAAAACATTGTCAATCTTGGGGTACTTTATACACTAGGACTTACATGGTAACTTACATGGAAACCCAAGAGCAGTCCAAACTTTGGGGAGTCCCTCTCTTTACCCTGAAGGTGCAAGTGTTTCCAGCTCCCGCCTGCTGGAACTGTGAGGCTCACGTCCTTTACAAGTCAAAAGCAGGCAGAGGATACTTCTCGGTTACTTACTGTTAAGGAACTTAAAAGTAAGTTGTCATAATATGGATGCATCGTGAGTAACAAACCTTCTTACTAGGGCTAATTGGCTTAAGTCCCGCAACAGCAAACCACATTTACGGACATGAGCTATAGTCTTAACTTCTAGTATCCCCCTTAATCACCCCTACAGTAATCCCCTATATAATCCCCAAAAATAACCACCTTTAAGGAGTTTAGACCCTAAACCCTAATCTCTTAACGCTAACCCTATAGAATCCCCTATATAACCCCTTTAGATTATAACCCACGTGTGTAAGGACCTGGGACCTCCTGGTTGCAGGACATGGGAAATGCCCTAAACCCGGGACCTTTATGAAGGAAGATACCTTAAATGATATCAGGATCCTTGATCAGATTGAAGACGCTTCCTAAACTGAAGTGGCAGTTTCCATAAATAGGGGAACCCCAATGTGGAAATCCTTATGATGGGTAGGGACATTAATTTTGGGAACCCCCCCCCCAAAACCTCCCTCAGTCTACTGCTTTGCAGCCTTCGTCTGCGGGTTTAGGATTTTGAAATCAGAGATGCGTCGTTCTCTTCAAACAGATTAAGTTTTGTTTGGGGCTCCTTTCACAGAGAGCTATGCAAAGTTTAGGGCTTCGAGTTTGGGGTCTATCTTCGAGTGTAAAACTTTTTGCAGACCAAACCATACGCAAAAATACAAACTCACAGCCCTGGAGCTGAATAACCTACCGGTGGTAGGGTTTAGGGCTTAGGACATGCGGAAGCTGCTCTAGAAAACGATGCAGTCAGGCCAAGACATGCCCAAGCCAATCCAAAAACATGTGTTCTCTTCCGCTCGCAAATGGCTATCTCGCTGAACCAAGGCCCTTTTTTCTTCTCTCCATACCTACAAATCTGCGATTACACATCCAAGCACGCAACTTGAGTCCTGTATCGGTACCTATACCCAAAAGCCTTAACTGATGGAACTCCAAAAGTTCAAGCCCTTAACTCCTGGAAATACGAAATACTCCGATCATTCACTAAACATGAGGAACATCTAAAATTGCAGACGACTGGTGACATTCAAACTAAACCCTGTAGCTGCCGCGCTCCACATGTCTCTGAAGCCCAAAACGCTCCACCATGAACCGGAAATCCATAGCCTTGTATAAGCACCTTCACAGGAAATGCTCCTAACCCCTAGACCCTAAACCCTAAATCTTAAACCCTGAACACTAAATCCTCAACCCTAAGCCCTATGCCTCCGCCAAGGAGTCCGCCCTAGCAGACGAAGGTCCCAAGAGTCGATGCTCTGCTTCCTTTGGGTTAAGGGTTTTGGGCTTACGATTGAGGGCTTAAGATTGAAGAGTTAAGGTTCGACCAGGGTTTAGGGTCTGATTAAATTTTAGGGTTTAGGGTTATTTAAGATTTAGGATTTGATTAGGGGTTAGGGTGTAGAGAGTGGGTAATCTACAGGCAGGCCTTCCATATCATTCCTATCAGACTTTGTGGGAGTATTCTGGAAACTACTCACCTGGAAACTAGCCACCACCCTTAGCCCCAAACATAAACTCTAGACCCCAAAGAAACCCTGAATCCAAAACCCTAAGCCCTGAACTGCCTAAATAGCTTGAACTTTTGCAGGATGTTGACGGTTTGGGGTTTAGGGATGCGCGGCTTGGGGTTTGGGGTTTGAGGCTTTTGGGCTTCGAGCTTTGTTGTGGGGGGTACAGGGCCTCGGGATTTGGGGTTTAGGGCTTTGGGCTTTAGGAGTTAAATCAGCATTTAACATAGGGCTAAGGGGTGGAGGGCTTAGGGTGGGTACTGCCCCCCCCTCACTAACAGTTGGATTATAAATAATATATGTATATATATATATAGCCCTTAATAGGACCCCTAATATAGACTGCTACTGGGTGGGGGCAGTAAAGGTGCTTAAGGTTTAGAATTATCGGCCTTAAGGTTTTGGATTTTCGCGTGATTTGCGTTCGGCCTATGACAGCTCTGCAACCATCTACAGGGCCTACCCTAAACGGGTAGACCCCCAAGATGGTAAACCCTAAACCCCTAAACTCTAAACCCTAAACCCTATACCCTAAACCCCCAAACCCTAAACCCTAAACGGGTAGACCCTCAAGATGGTTCCAGGGCTTTGGAAATGAGGATGATGGAGCTTTCGAGGACTCCGGTTTGGGGTTTAGGGTTTAAAGTTTCGGTTTGTTGATGGATGTACTGCCCTCAGCCCTAAGCTCAAAGCCCCAGCGCCCCAAACCCTAAGTCATACGCCCTGAGCTCTCATGCCTAAAGCCCAACTTAGGAACCTTAAATCCCAAACCCAAACCTTAAATCCTAAATCCTAAACTCCTAAACCCCTAAATCCCAAGCCCTAAAGCCTAAATCCTAAGCCCGAAGCCCTAAACTGCCAGTGACTTCTTCAGGGCAGTCCTTCAGCCGCTGTGTCCTCTCTAGGCGGTCACCCTCCACGAACATGCTCACCTAAGCTGATGTGGCTTTAGCTAGGGTTGCCAGGGTTTATAGCACTTGGGGTTTACAGGGTTTATGGGGTTTGGGTTTATGGGGTTAAACTATGGTGAACTTGGAACCCTAGTAACAAATATTAGGGTTATAATAGGCAAAAAGTAAAAATTGTTTCCAAGTACCCCTAAGATTAAGGGTTAGGGTTTCGGGTCGAGTGTTTTAATGACTTAAGGGAGTAGACCTCAGCCGCTGTGGCTGTACTTACTGGTGATTGAAGGAAAGGAAAAGCAAGGGAGGCTATAGTCTAAATAAACTCCTAGTATCCCCCTTAATAACCCTATAGTAGTCCCCTATATAACCCTTTATATAACCCCTTTCAGGAGTTTAGACTATGGCTCAAATGGAGGCTAGTATAGAGTTCAGGACTAGTAGCCTGGTAGGCATTTAGGGTGAACCACTGTTGGGATCCATGCCTCCATTCCATAGCAAACACAGGGTTGCTTAGGGTTTAGGGTTTAGGGTTTAGGGTTGAGGGTTTAGGGCAAGTTCATTTTTGATTAGGCCCCCTTTAACCCCTTAGAACGGCACTGGTGGGTAAATTTTAGCTAGTCCCTTCAAATTATATTAAACACCTGCTCCTAATCATTAAGCCCCTGACGCTTTACATGCCAGGCCAACTCTGAAATATCAAGGGTGAAGGGGTGCTTAACATCAGCCCCAAGACGTAGTAGTTTCCATTTCTTTTCTCTCGCTTTAACCCTATATATATATATGCTCCATACAAAAAAAACATCTCTCTCACAAGGCTTCTCAGTAACAGTTAGCTTCCGAAGGGGCTTAGGGAGCTTAGAGGGCTTGGAGGGCTTGGGTTTTTTGGGGGTTGTTTAGGGGGTTTAGAGGTTCAGGGCTTAGGGCTTAGGGGCTGCACAGATGCAAAACCTTCCGGTGCATGGCCTCAGGCTGATGATTCGTGCAGCCTTGCTGCTGCACACCTCGTTTTGTAAGAAGATTCGCAGCAACTGTGAGAAAATAGTTCCCTACCCTTGTTAGAGTAGGATGATGCTGATGGAAGGAGTCGTGCAAAGGGCGGGAATGCCCACCCGGCAGCCCCAAGCCCTCATCCCTATAAACCCTGAACCCTAACCCTATATAACCCAATATAACCGTATATAACTCCATTATAGTAGCTTCCAGCTTACTATCCATTATCAAGCTTTGAGCATCGAGTCTGCTCCGTGCAGTTCAAGGTGCGGAAGCTTGCGGTGTATGCTGCATGTGAGCTATAATCTAAACTCCTTTTATCCCTAAACTCGAAACCTTCAACCCTAAACGCATCCGGAGTACATGACCACTGGCATCTGGGAGAATATCCTCGCCTTGTGGGCATTTTTCCGTGTCGATAGTCCAGTACTGGGAGCCTTTGGCAGGGATAGCACCATGTTCAGGGTTGGGTGTTTACTTCGACTTACTGTTGCCTGAGGGGGAGAGGGGAGTGAATATAGGGGACTCGTAAAGGGGTATATACAAGGATTATATAGGGATTGTTGTATTGATCCACTCCCCCACTCTGCCTTGAGCACCAGTAAATTGTGGTTGAGGGCAATTCGAGTCCATGTAGGGTTCAGGGCTTAGAGTTTAGGATTTGTGGTCTAATCACGGTTTGGGGTTGGAAGGCTTAGGCCAGTTATAACCATGTTTTATTTGTACTTACAACTCAGTTGCAACCAAATCAGGGGACTTAGAGGGCTTAGAATTGAGTTAAGAATTATGGTCACCGGAAAAGATCTGGGGCTCAAAGCCTAAAGCCAAGGACACATCCGAAATACAAGTTTGAGCCCATGGTTGGGAGTTCTTTTAAAAGGCTTCGCGTATTCAGGGGTTCAGGGGCGCATATTGGGGCCCTGTAATTCCTCATGTAGTTAGAACAATCGGTGCCGTGCATGCGTCTAGCCCTGCCACCGGCATTGCGCATGCTGTCTCTAAGCTGGGCAGTTTCATTACGAATCCTACGTAGTGTTGCTAGAAATTGTAAGAGACTATGGAAGATCTATGAACAAGACAAGGCCCCGAGTTTCTTGAAACCTACAGATCAATGAGCGCACGACCAATGCTTCAAAATGGGGTGCAAGAAGAGGAACCTGTACCCTAAGAACAGGACAATAGTCCGAATTGAGGTTTCCAGCAGATTGACCCTAAACCCTAAACACCTAAACCTCTAAACCCGAAACCCAGTTTGCAGGAGGGCAGGGTTGAGGGCTTTGTATTGTACGACCCACGTTCTCTTTTGCAGAGGCAAGGTGAGGTTGAGGAAGTTTCTAGGCTTATGAAGTTATGCCAACAAATATGGGAGGTTCCCAAAATCAGGGGTACAATTTTGGGGATTCCCTTAATAAGGACTATCGTATTTTGGGGTCTAAATTGGGGTACCCCTATTTTGGGAAACTACCATATCATGATGATTCTGCCTCCTCCGGGTACTACTGCCCTGTTCTTCCTGAAGTTTACTGTTGTAATGCTGCTGGCACCTATGCCTGCTACTGCTATGACCACTACTACCACCACCGCTGCTGCTACTGCCACTACTAGGGTTTGGGGGTTTAAGGGTTTAGGGTCTAGGTCTACATGATGGGTTCAGGCATAATATCCCAATTTTACCTGTACCTAGAACCCAGTCTTTGGCGGGGCTTGTAATTAGGTTATATGTCACTTATATGTCCAATTATGAGTCCGTTCCACCACCACCGCCACCGCCACCG
>CAJNIZ010034380.1:0-15128 GCA_905231905.1 Symbiodinium pilosum
TCTATATAGGGGATCTAAGTTTTACATCCTTCCAGGGGTCTGGGTAGGGTTGGGGGGGGAGTGGGAGAGGTTAGGGTTTAAGGTTTGGGGTTTAGGGGTGGGTGTTACCAAATAATGGGGAATCAAACGGAGAAGAAAATTTAGAATGGAAGCTGGGATTCTAAGGGCTTGAGGTAGTTTACGGGGGTTGTGGGTCGAAAAACCCAAGTCTTTACCACGCAATATCCTTTAGTCTCCCATTTTTGTTCTGTATAGAACACAAGTTTCTCGCTAAGGCCACAGTGACACGTACTTTGGGGCATGAAGTTAATGAACTGTGCGTCATCTGGCCCTTCAAGTTTGATTTCTACAAGGGTTCAGGGTTCAGGGATTGTATACAGAGACATGAAGCGAAATGTTTGCGACCCATACCTTCAGCCTAAGACTGACGGGCGCCCTGCGGAAATTCCTACGGAGCCTGCAGAAAGCAATTCCAACGTAACCTCCAATGTTTGGGCATTTCTACCTGATCTAATCCTGACCTCGCAGTGAACCAGAACTTGTAATCCGTTTTTGTGAAGCACCACTCTCTCCATGAAGAAGAAGCACAGGCATAGCAGAAGAGAGCAACTTAACGTACTGGTATTCTACCAAGACAGCACATTTTTCAGTATGCTCTCTCATATCGTGAGGTAACATAATGTAGCACACCAAGCTGACCAAGGCGGCCGGCAACGATGGGCTGACCGCGCAGCAGTTCGAACATTTGTGCCAGGGCCTTCCAGCACTCCGGTTCGGGCAAAGAATTAGGGGGGTGGATCACAAGAGTAGGTGAAATAATGGCGCAGCACACATGAAAACAGCCAAGCGTGCCATCATAATACATGATTACTTTTGAGCTCAAGTAGGGGGACTGGGAAGCATTTAAATGCCATTGGCATGTCTTGGTAGTGCTTCCCAGTGTTCCTGCAAGTTGTTGTAGATGAGCTACTGCCAACTGACCAACGTTCTGCCTACCACGGAATACCAAATGTGGATAGACTCCCAAATAAGGCTCTTTCGTGATGGTACATCTTGTAACTCAGACATAGTGTTGACTGCCGCACATGCCGCTACAGTCCCGAAAGCGAGAGTCTCTCAAGCTGGGCTTGTAAGTACCACTTCAGTAGCGCAGGTAGCTCTTGGCAAAGGGACCGCCCGAGTTTTTGGAGAGATGACTAGAGGCAGAGAGACAGGGAGACAGAGAGGCAGAGCGAGAAAGAGGGAGAGAGAGGGAGAGAGAGTGAGAGAGAGACACGGAAAGAGAGAGAGAGAGAGAGAGACAGGGAGAGAGAGATAGAAGGAAAGAGAAAAAGGGAGAGGAAGAAGAGGAAGAATAAGACAGAGAGGATAGGGAACGTATAGAAACCGATGCCCACAATTTGACTTGCTGATTACAAGGCATTTTCTTTTACTCCGAGTGAAATGTTGACTTGCGGCGATGAGAAGGTTATCTCTCGGCTACTTAGCTAGCTACTTCTGCAAATATCTCTTAATCCCTGACAAGAGGCCCGTAATGGTTGTACTCTCCGTATATCCGCATAGTTGTTTGCGGCCTTCCTTTTTTTATAAACCAGCCCTTTTGCTCTCTCAAAGTTTCTTCTTCGAAGTCTTGTATCCTCCAGGGCTTGAGGAGAGACCCCTAATGAGGTTTAGGGTTTGGGGTGTTTAGGGTGTAGGGTGACCTATGCCTGGTTACATAAGGGATATATCCTAAGTCCTGTATAAGGCTTGCATAAAGTGCTGGGATTAGCGCTCCCTACTTACAGTCCCTCCTAAGAGCCCTTGATGTGGGCTTGTCATGAACTTACCTTTGGTAAGCTGGGAATGAAGGAATCGATCCTGACAGTAGCTCGTATATAACCCATTATAGTAGCGCCCATTTTTCTTTCCCATTCCTTCATTCCCAGCTGACGAAAGGTAAGTGAAGTCGTTTCATTAACCTTCCTCCTTGCCGGGACACTCCCTTAAACCAACATGGAAGCTCAACAAAGGCCCCAGAAGGCCTCCGTCTAATCTGATTTGCATCCTTACTATTTTGGCTGTTGCTACATATTTGCATGGGGATCCGTTAAAGTTTGCAGGAAGGTACGAAGTAGTTTATTTCCCCTGCGCTGCTACACAGGGCATCTACAGGTATGGTCTACGATGTAATGTGGCTAGTTGGATCACGGGCCATATTTTGCCGTGGTGTTTCGCGCAAATGTTTGCGTTTTTAGGGTTTTAGTGATATGTCCCGCGCTTCGACTGCATAGCATCCGTGAATGAAAGCCTGCCTCGCAGGCCAGTTGTCTGCGCAGCACCTCATTCTCAGAGAGCATACGATTACCAGAGCATCCATGCCGAAACCATAATGGCATCCATGTTCGAGAGCATATATGTACCAGAACATCCATGCCCAAGCCAGAATAACATCCATGTTCGAGAGCATACGTTTACCAGAGCATCCATGCCCAAACCATAATAACATCCATGTTCGAGAGCAGACGTCTCCCATGGCATCCATGCCCAAACCATACTAACATCCATGTTCGAGAGCAATCTAAACCCTAAAAAGTGCAAAAACAACAAGTAGATTCTTCGGCCTTTTGAAGATTCATGTTGCTGAACTCCTAGCAAAACCCAGGTAAAAAAAAAGAGCACATTTCACTGCCAAAAAACACCAGCGCAAAATATGACCCTTGCACCTAGTTGTTTCCCTAAATCGGGGATCCCAATATATCATAACCCCTACATATTATCGGGAGCTTAAAACGGTCCCCATGTTTTGCATGGGACCCACCCAGAGAAGTTCTGTATCGACCATCTTGAGACGAGGAGCAGAATCAAACAGGATCGGGACTTAGGGTTTAGGGTTTAGGGGTTTAGGGTTTAGGGGGATTTCATGTCCTATAGAGTTGCTGCAAAGGAATGTGTATAAAAGTGTCAGGAGGACATCTATGTTTAGGGATGTTTGTATGCGGGAGACTATTCTGACTGAAATGTAGCTCATTTGAACAGAGGTTATATACTTAAGTACTTGGGCATCTCCTGGATGCTGAAGTTAGCTAATTCTACATGGGTAGCTTTTTCGTTATCCAAACAGTGAGTGCACTCGAGTGCGTTCTAAGTAGAATAATTGGTTCGGGTGCCACATCAGCGCATGCGGCGCTTCTGCGGGGTTTCGCGTGGAGTTCCCTCAGGATTTTGCATGAAAGCGTGCTCCTCTCCTGCGTTGAGCGTCCCCATGCTCCCGCCAATGTGCCATGGGCGTGTTCGTCGCGAAATGTAAAGTCACGATTGCTTATCTTGCTTCGTTTTCGGCAGGTGCAGAGTTAAGGTTACCTTTGGCGTCTGCTGTTGCAGAGTACAGAATGCTGGTCGCTTTTGGTGCATGGATGCGCGTGGAGCATTCCCGTAATTTGGCTTGAAATCATGCTCTGCGTGGAGCGACTTCGTATGTCCTGCAGTGCTCTTGGAGCGGTCCGAGTTGTCCTGAAGTGCTCGGGGTCCTTTTGGAGCCTCTTGGAACCTCTTGGAGCTTGGAGCCTGGGAGATGTTGGAGGGGCCATGACTTTCGGCTCATTAGGTGCTCTCAGAGTGGTGCTGGAGTCTTCTTGGAACTTGGGGTGGTCTCCAAGTGATCTTGCAGTGGCCATAGGCTATGGCCACAGGGTCTTGGAGTCTTCTTGGGGCGGTTTGGACCTGAGCGATCTTGGAGTCGCAGAGCCTTTAGATGGATCTTGGAATGGTCGGGGAGTCCTCGAGTGACATTGGCATTCTGTTGGTGTGTTCTTGGAGTGTTCCTGGCGAACTCTTTGGAGAGCCTTCAGATTGATCTTGGAATGGTCGGGGAATCCTCGAGTGATATTGGCATCCGATTGGTCTGCTCTTGGAGTCTTGGAGTGTTTCTGGAGAACTCTTGCGAGTCTTGCACTTCGGGGGGTCTAGGGAAGGCAGAAATGAAATTAAAGGGGCCTTATCAAGGTCTTTGAATAAAGCATCGCAAGTAAGAATCAACTCGACTTCTTGGCCTAGGCGCTATCAGCTATCAAAATTATCAGGAGTGGGGGTTGCGTATTGAAGAGCCAATCCCTCCAACTCAATGCAAGGAGCCTTCTCGATCATCAGACGTTCAGAAGTCTCTGCCCAATGTCACGACTAGGAGTTCGTGACCAAAAAGAGTCTAGACCTCTCCCGCCTCGCGGACCCACGGGCTCCCTTTTCAGAACTGTTTGCCTCTGATTCTGGCAACCCAAGATTCTTCTCCTGCAAGATCAGAGCTTCTTCAAATTACCCTTCGGACCTTCTACACTTCAAAAGCATTCTCCTTGCATCCCACGGGTTCTGAAGTACCAGAGGTATCACTCCCCCACTCTCCCTTAAGACACCCTAAACCCTAAACTGGCCCTAAACCCTAAACCCACCTTAAACCCCAAAGTATCAGGCAGAGAGATGATGTCCGAGTTGTACGCCAATCTCTGAGTCCGAATCGTTTTATCGGGTCCTGCCACCAGGGTTTAGGTTCAGGGTGCCCAGGACAGTCCTGTGTGGGCCTTTCTTACTATAGCCGCCTTCCCGTTGTTTAAAAGATGGGTTCTAAACAGAAGCCCTAGACCCTGAACCATAGGACAATGACTCAGCTTCGAGCAGCGTACCCAAAGGGTCCATGTACCCAATAATTAGGTACTTGGCTTTTGGTTAATAGTATTTGTAGTACAGGTCTTGCGTTAGTATATGATTATTAGGTACTTGGACCTTTAGGGGTAAGTACAAGTTTCGGAGACTGTCGTGGGTGATGTGCCACGGCCGAAAGTTAAACTTTTTCGGCTTGCCAGGTGCGTGCATCGAGCGCTAGCCGCAGGCCTCATGGAAAAAAAGGGGGTGCATGCGTCGGTGATGAAGCCTAAACTCCAAACACAAGCTGTAAACTCTAGGATGGATTTCAGTTTCAGGCTTTCATGTTTACACTTTCCCCTGCACTGCAAAGGGCCGATGCTTGAGAATTCCTTTCGTGGTCAAATTGCGCTACCTTATGGCCATGTGGGGAAGGCTTTTGAATAGCTAGGGGATTGGCCCTAAATAGTAGTTTCCATTTTCTTTTCCATTATCCCTATATAACCCATATATAACCCCAATATATACACCCAATTTAAAGGCCCTTCTGTGGATCCTGTTCCAGGCAGGAGGCTTGCAAAGTTGTACTGCTCTACTTGCTGTGTGACAGTACGGAATGAAGGACTGAGAAAGAAAACGGGAAGGGACTACATTGATTAAGAATCCAACGCTTCCTTCAATACTCCCAACCAATAACTCCATTGTGAGGAACATTGTGTCCAGGCAGTTTCAGAAATGTGGGCGAGTATTGACATGTGAGCAAATCCAATGGCAATAGTTTGTTTGTGAAATGTCTGATGTCTCGACATCTATGAATGCAGATAATTGTTGAAGGTTCCGGTGCCCGCATGCTTCAGCTGCGCATCCTGCACCTGCGCCATTTTGGATCGGGCAAAGTAAAAGGTTCATTCCATGCTGCAAGGTAGATAATGTAAAGCACCAAGGTTCAGTGGTTCAGCCGGTCTAGGTTTGAGAGTCTAATTAGGGTTTAGGGATTTTGCAAGCTCTTTGCCCACAGATCTGTGCAACAGAAAGCACAGGCCAGGAGCGGCATGAGAGCTTTCTCTTTGTTCTAAAGGGTCTTTGCTCACCACTTCCTTTGCAAGGGGCGTCTTTGCCACATAGACCCATACATGGCCTCGCAATCTCGAATATCTGGAGGAAAAATAGAGGGCGGCACCCTAGTAGACCCTAAACCCTATATAGTAGTTTCCATGTTCTTTTGCATTATCCCCATAGGACCCGTACATAACCTTTTTTACAGGTAAAGACAGTATAGTAGTTTCCATTTTCCTTGCCATTATCCCAATATTACCCCAACATAAGCTCCTTGGGGACCATCATCCCAACAAGCATGGAACCTCAATAGAGGGGTATATAGGGGTTGGTTATATTAGGGGTGTATTGGGGTAATGGAAAAGAAACTGGAAGCTACTCTAGCATCATCGGGTACATGTATATTCTACTGGGATAATGGAAAAGAAAATGGAAGCTACTATAGTATTATGGGGTATATGTAGATTTCAGTCCGTGAGGAAAGAGGCCGATGAAAACACGTGTAGCAAGAATAATGTGGGCTGCCATGCTTGCTTGGGGGAGTTGGTAGGTCTCTTTCTAATTCCAAAAGAATTCCTAGATGGTAGGTCCATCACGGGATGTGCAGTTTCGAGACCAAGTGTCCTCACGCATGAAGGAACTTAAGCTTGCTAGCACAATTGCCTTCCCTAGCCATTGAGGGCGTAGGAACGGTGGCCTGAAAGCATACCGCTGGCATACAAGTAACAAACCTTCAAAATTACTGTAAGAAAGGCAGTCAGAGGGCGAGCCAAGTATCCAAGTACTTGCCCATGGAAGCATAGCAAACAGATGTCAGCCCTTGAAGGCGGAGGTAGAGTTTTTGAAGTTACTAGTTTTCGGAATGCAAGTAGCACAAAGTAGGTGCCATTCATAGACTTCAGGGCCCAGCGTTGTTTGAATTACGTACTGTAAATACAATTTACAGACTTCAGGGCCCACTGCTGCTTAAATTACTGTAGCCGTGGAGGCTTTAGGGCAACCAAGCGTGAGGATGGTGATGATGCTATCAGTCGTCTGTCATGCAGGTACAGCGGGTCTAGGGATTAGAGACCAGAAGCATCCGAAAATCTAGCTGGGCAAGCCGCAGTACAAATCTGTATGGCGCTGTCCGGAGAAAAGGCAAAGAAGGTACGAGGAGACAGAAAGAACGCATGCGCTAGTACAAGTAGGAGTACCTCATTATCATTCTACTGACCCAAGCAAACTTTTGCAACTCTGACAGAACCTCGCCCTAAACTCTGCAACCCAACCAGCGCTCAGATGGGGTGCTGCGCCTCGGCATCGCCCGTTTTCGAACCGGACTGGGCACTAATTGGGGATTTCCCAAAATTAGGGGTACCATTTTAGGGGTCCCAATAATAAGGACTATAATATATTGGGGTCTATGTTGGGGTCCCCCTATTTTGGGAAACTACCAATTGTTTGATCCTTGAAAGTTGAGTGCATGATCTATGGGAGGCAAGGGTATACATTTGCAGTCATTGAGCTTGATCGGTATAGGGTTCCCTACATGGGGGCCCCAATACAGACCTCAACATACACTAATTAATCCGCATCATAGGGACTGCCGGAAGGAGGCAGCTAGTTCGTGCGGAAAAGCATCTGTCGAAGTTTTCAGCTTGCGGTGGCCCGAAGGCACCAACATGCATCTGAAACCACCGTGGGAATTTAAACCCTTCCCATCCACATGCTTTTGGAAGCCATATGTCAATCAAATGTCTCCCCATGATTGCAAGAAGGAAGAAGGAGTCAGATTTAGCAACTTCAACCGCAACTCTCACCTAAACTCGGACAAAGCACCCTTTTGAGACACACGCTATCTGGCTCTATGTCGTTGTGAGAGTTGCCCAGCTTTATCCTTACACCATCCTTCGGGCAACTGGTATAACCGCTGTATGATCCCTACACATGCCCTGGAATCCCCCCAACGAAAGACCACAGGACCTGGAGCCTTCGACCCCTGCCAATGTACAAGAGCTTGGATCTTGGGTTATATCAGGGTTATATGGGGGTTATATTAGGTTTACGGGGTTTACGGGTTACGGAGCTTAGAATTTAGTGTTTAGGATTGAGGCAGGGATCATCGTTTGGGTTTGCTGGAAGTATGAGCGCTTTGGAGATGTTGATTCAGGAGCTTGAGTCCGGTGCGAGATCCTTTAGGGATAGTCTGCAGCCACGCCTGCTCTAGGGTTTTGGGGGATTTAGGGGTGTAGGGTTTAGGGGTTTAGGGCTTAGGCTTTTAAGACTTCATCATAGCAACTAATCACAATCTCGGAGGGTCCCAAAGTGGGTTCATTTCAGGTTTCGGAATTCTTCTAATCAATTGGCCAGAGTCGCGTCTCTGTTGAAGGATATTCCCTAAACCCGAAGACTGACATTGTTATCAGTCCTGCTACTCTTACGATTCTCAAAAGGATTTCTGAGTATTTCTAGATTTGCTATCATTCAGAGGACGGGCTTTACATGGAAGATGTGTTTCACAATTTGTTTGTCGGCGTGTCCTTGCAAGCTTGAGATTTCAATAGCTCAATGGAGGGCACGTCTAGGGCTCTAGGGTAAGAAAATGACACCTCATAAGCACCTTTACCCCGTTATGAACCTCACTTATCCTCACATTATCCTCAGTAAACCCGATGAGGTAGTCCAGGGGGTGAGTAGGGAACTCATGAAGTATGAGTCTCCTACGAAGTTTACCTAGGTAGTGTTCCATTCCTGTTGGCCGCTGTGGCACACACAGACAAATACCTGCCGATACTCTTGGCGAGGTGTGTAGGGGTGGCTCTGTTAATCTGAGCCATAATCTAAGCCCCTTCAAGGGGAGATATATACAGGGAATTGTATAGGGGACTACTGTAGGGGCTATCTAGGAGTTTAGACTATAGGTCATCTGAGTTTGGTGCCAGTTTGCACACAAAGCTTCTGGCATGTGTCTGCTGCAGACTGTTCTCAGCTGCTGTTAAGAGTATCTAGTTGCATACTCGTGCCTACGGTAATCGCGGTAAGCAGTGTAGCAGTAGCAGTCACCAGAACAGCAAGACTTGCGGCGACAGCAGCAGCAACTCGAGGAACCGCACTGTAGCTGTGATATTCAAGATTGGCCAGTTGTCCAAATTTGAGTCCCTTCGAAGGGTTCCGCAAACATGGTCTGGCTTGTAGAAAATTTGGCAGCTATGTATATATATATATACACATGTGTGTGTACATGTATTTGTTCATTTTGTATGATGTATACTAGTCTCCCGAGAAGGGGTTATATAGTTGAAAACGCCAGCGATGCAGGGCTGTGGCGGTGGACACATACCACCACAGGACAGTCCACGAGCGGTTGAGGACCCCGGCGGTAACAGCGACAACTTTCTTTCAGGGTTTACATCCAAAACGCCCAATGTAAGTTAGGTAATGTACATATACAATTCTACAGAGATTTTAGCGAATAATGTTTATAGACTTTAAGCCCACAATCTAGGCATTTTGTCCAGACTTTTGGGGCCAGTGCGGGTAATATCCACAGACTTTAGGGTGGCCTTGTTTCGATGCAAGCAGACCAGGCGATAAGTGGTATTCAGAAGTAAGCGTTCTGGGTTTACGGTTTAGGGTTGAGGGCAGGTTAATACTACAAGTCTTGCATGACCCTAAGTACACTAAGCCTATCGGCGGCATGGGCGGGAATATGAATTTCATGCACGCAAAGTGCCGTGCATCCTCCCTCAAGGTTTTCATGTAAACTTAGGATTTCAACCAAAACTAGTGATAAACCTACCAAAGCCAAACCCTGCCCTCTGTGAGGCCCTTGTACGGATTCCTCCCAAAAGGCCACCAATGACTAGGGAAACCTTGCACACCTTTTGCCGTCTGAGTAGTCAGTGGAGGTGCGAATCCCAAGTTTTAACATGGATCATCCTTGTCTCGCGTTCAATCGACATGCCTGTGTGACCAGCACTGCGACCCTAAACGAACACGCGCTTGAGGGCTGCTTTGGACTGAGCAGCTTATAAACCCGACAGTGTATATTGGGGCCCTCCCTAAGCCATGGACCCCTAAGAAAGCGTGACAGAACCCGCAAACCCGAGCTCCCTAAACCTCAAAATTAAAAACGCGAAGACCCCGCCTCCCTTCCACGCAGACCGCATAATTTTTGAGCTCCCAAACCCAATGAAAAACCCATAAGTCATTGAAGCCCATAAATCGCCTAAAACCAAATTCCTTCAGCGCGCATCACTCCGCGTTGACATCCCAAAGGGTCCAGGGACCCAACTATTGCCGTTTCCGGTCCCCAACATCATAAATGTAGTATTTGGGCCCTAAACCCTATTATTTGTGTCCTTGGACCCTAAACCCTAAACCGTAAACCGCGTCTTTTAGGGCTTGCTTGGTAGGAATCTTCGGGAGCTGGACTCGACAACCAAGGCTGATTTAAGGGTCTAGGGTTTAAGGTTTAGGGTTTAGGGTTTGGGGTTTAAGGTTTAGGGTTTAGGGTTTTAGGGTTTAGGGTTTAGGGTTAGGGTCATGGCTTCAGAATTTAGGACCAGAATTCAGGGCTTATTGTTGCTCAGAAGTGGGACCTCTTTAAAACCCTTAAAAAGCACGTGGCGATTACAAAGGGACTTTAGGGTCCCCAATTTAGAGTCTAGATGGATGATCTCGAGAAATTTGCATCTTGAAATCTTGACTAGACGGGAAGCTTATCAACTTCTTTTCCTTATGCCATTTCTATGTTCACCAAAGCTCCATTTTGACTTTATAGTCTTCTACATTGGGGGAACTTGGGGATTATTAGAGGTTCCATTTTGGGGGTCTGGGTAGAAGTAGAGCAGCGAAGCAAAGGGCCCGACTGGGCTTTGCAATGTTTACCCCATCTGGGGTTTAGGGGTTTGGGGTTTAGGGTTTTGGGGCTTAAGGTGGGGTTTGGGGGTTTGGGGTTTAGGGTTTGGGGGCTTAAGGGTTGAGGGCTTAGGGTTGCAAATTCTGTCCTCTCTGAAGCCCCAAGAATGCGCGAGGACGCGGGATGCCTACCTTGCGAATCCCTCGTACATCCCATATCCTGTACAGGCCTATGAAGTTGGAATAGTTTATGCAGCTATGGTGTAGATTCTATGTATACATGGATGATTTATGATGATTTTGGTGTAGACTCCTTCTGGTAAATTATACCTCTACAACTCCCATCTTTGGAAGCTCCAGAAAGACTCATATCTGAACCCACCTTCCATCTCATTTCCGAAAAACATCCCGTCTCATTCTTCGTTGGACTATACAAGAATCCCCTGAATACCTTCCGTAAATTTATATCTATTCACACAAAACGTACTTCCTACAACCCCCTGAACTTCCTGAAGTTCGTTGCTCAGGTGCCCTTCATCTTGATAGAGCTCACAGGACCCCGAGCGCGCCGTAGACGTCTTGCATGAAGACTGCACGGCACGCAGAACACTCTTGGCACGGTATATACATAAGTTGTGTTCTGTAGCTATGTAGGTATACGCTTGTTGTTCTTTCTGCCCACACATGGAGACCCAAAGTCACAAGTCCTAAACTGATGCGTCCAACATGCTAACGCCTTCTGCCCATCCCCTGCAGATTCAGGAGAGGGGGATGGCGAGGGCGAGATAGAGGTGACTGGCAAGGATGAGAATCTCGGGCCTAAACAAGCAAATTGTACGGTATCAGGCTCGGATGATCGGCCTTACCTACTACCATTTTGATGCATGACATCCTATGCCGCCATGTTGATACTAGGAGGCAGGGGGTAGGGCGACTTGATTACATGATTTGCAGATCTTCGGCTGGACATGCAACTCATTTTTTGGCCCTGGACTGCGCGTTCCGCATCCTAGGTATGGAGTATACGAGGCGGCTGCTTTCGACACTGCTCCAGTTTGCGTCCTCAAGAACACGTGTTGGAGCATGCGCTTGAGCATAGGGTGTTCTTGATGACTATGTGTTTGGGGGCAAGAGGGTGGAAGTAGGGTTCATCACAGCGCAGCATCAGCGCATCCCCTGACAAGAGCGCATCTCTCAGGGATGGTGGCCAGTTCTGGGCAACCTTACTCAACCTTGCTACGAATGCTGGTTCTTGTGAAGTGCTAAGATTGCAGCCTGGCTACCCTCATCCTCGACCCAGACTCCCCATTTTGCCATATAGCTCTTTGCCTGAAATGGTCGACCCTGAATAACCATCAATGTTTCTTCGCCCATCCGTTCGCTGAAAGGGCCTTTAATAGTGTTGGAAAAAGTTGCTAGATGAGAGCTGGTATGTCCTTCTAGAGAGAGGCTGCGTCAGTGTGATGGTCCACATGCAGAGCATTTGAACGAAGACCAAGTAAACAGTACTTAGTGGGAGTAAGGGATTTAGAGGGACGTCCTGGCCTCAACCCATGAGTAATCAGAGATATCAGAGGGCTGTGGCAACCCCAACCCCGAAAGTTAGGAAGCTATAGCTATCGGGTGGGGTTGCCCAAATCCTCAAGGCAGAAGCCTTAACCTTAAAACCCACTTATTAAGTACTTTGCAGGCTTTGGACAACTTCTTCATGAACACCTGGGCCTGTGAAAAGCTAGACGCAGGTAGCCGGCCCAGGTTGCTAACAGGGTGTAGCGTTTAAGGGTTGAGGGCTTAAGGGTTTAAGGGCTTAGGGCTTAAAGGTTTAGGGTTTAAGGGCTTAGGGCTTAAAGGTTTAGGGTTTAAGGGTTTAGGCTCCAGGGACTCCTGGCTGGAGGATGTGGCCTGGGTGTGATGAGGCTGCAACAGATGCGTGTTACCGTACATCAAGACATGCAGGCCTCCCTTGGGCGTTTGTGATTCTGTCTCTCATAAATGGTAGTTTCCCAAAATAAGGGGACTCCAATATATACCCAAAATATACTATAGTCCTTCTTAGAGGGAGCCCCAAAAAGGTACCTTAATTTAGGGAAACTCCCAAATGTCTCCAATGTGGCACCCAAGGAGCCTGATTCCGCTCGATTTCGGAAAATACCTTGCATAATGCTTCGGATCCTAGTGACGTTGCAGGTATAGCAGTATATCCCTTACTTCAGGGGTTTGGGCCCTGTGAGTAGACAGGGATAGGCCCATCTTGAGCTACGTAGCTGTTTGAGAAAGAACTCCAGCCTTTGAAGCCCCCCTATCCGTATTAAACATGCAAAGTCCTGCATATCCCGTTCTTGAAGCTGAACCGCTTTCATTCTGATAATATAATGCATTTTGGGTCATGCAGCTTTCTGTGAATTAGCAGTAGGGCCTGGGGGTATTGGAGAAGGGATTCTGATCCTAGGCCGGACATCACATGTGAACTCTATCTACACTGCCTAGGGTCAGGGGTGTAGGGCATAGGGTTTCGAGTTTAGGTTTTGAGGTCTAGGGCTCGTCACAAAACACATAGCGATTGAGGGCTTTGTATTTCCTCTTGAGGTCTATCAATGCATCTGCCGGCAAACGCCCACGTTCCCAGGTGATGACACAGAAGATACCAAAATCCCGTTCTGCTCCGCCCAGTTCCCTGTCCGCATCAGAGTCAGCACTGCGAACAAATGCCTCCTCGCGCTGAACCTTCACATGCTGTTTGCATTGGCATCAAACAGGCAATCATTATTCTCACGAACGTGCTTTCAAGACTATCACTGCGAGTATACTTGCCGTTGCATTTGGTTTTGCACATGCTGACGGTGTACACCGCATGTTCGGGCTAGGCATGCCTTGGCAGTAGTTCTTCTTCGCAGGGCGATTTCTGGAGCAATCTGGCAATGGAGAATCAAACGGCATAGGAAGTTGAAGTGAAGTGGAAGCTGGGCTTATGGAGAGCGAAAATCACAGGGTCACATTTTTTTTTATTTGGAAGGTGTATCACAAGGATTAAAGTATATTGGGCTATATTATGGCAACCCCAATGTCAAGACTGACTTAGACAAAAGAGATCCCTAGGAGACAGGGTAGTTGTTCAAAATACTTGTCCCCAAAATGGCCATAATGTCGGTTCACTATTTGATTGGGACTCGTTTCAAGTTTAAGGAATTGTATTCCTAATGGTCCCTTATTTACAAGGACATTTAGAACAACCCCCACATGCTCTGTTGGCGAGGTATCGCTGGCCAGGATTTTCCGTGAAGGGAGACGACGGCCTGAACAACCAGGGTCTCATGACCATGAGGCTCATAGACCCATGGCTGACTACTTAGGGTTTCGGGTTTAGGGTTTAGGGTTTAGGATTTAGGGTAGGGTTTAGGATTTAGGGTTTAGGGTTTAGGACTGTTTTGGATATTCTTGGCAGCTTGGTATGTGCACCTTTACTTTGTACTTTGGGGTTCCTCTATAGTCCCCCTTAAGTAGATAGACTATGGGATATATGATACATGGGATCTTATTATAAAATACCCAAATCCATATTCTATCTACTTAAGAGGGACTAGAACCCTATCACAGTCAAAGTGTAGAATTTGGTGCCTCGGGAGCGCAGCAACAGGCTATAGCCTGCGCTTTCGTATTGGGTTCAGGGTTTAGGGTTGAGGGCGAGGAAACTCACACAGAGCCCTTTTGAATGGGCCTAGTGATTCCATGTGAGCTATAGTCTGAACTGCTTAAAGGGGGCTATGTAAGGGATTACATAGGGGACTAGTCTGGAGTTATTGAGGGGGATGTTAGAATTTTGGATAATAGCTCATGCGGACATTTTTCAGAATCCCTAATACCCCCCCCCATCATTCTGCTATTATCGCTCAATGTCCTTTAGTTCTTTGGGAAGTTCCCTTGGTTTGAAGGAGAAGGATGGAGTTCGGCACAGGCGCGGTTTAGGGTTTATGGTCAAAGTCTTGCGGTGTAGGGTCAGGCCATCCATTTAACCTCTTGGTGCCACAAGGGGGTTCTATGGGTATTATACAGGGTACATGAGCTTTAGGGTCTAGTAGGGTTCAGGTTCCAGGGCCTGAATAGTGTGATTGCTGGCATCATATCATCCAAGCCCGTGCTTAAAAAAGGGCCCAAATAGTAAGAATATAGTGAAGCATCAAATGGAACATGCCATGCAAGATGAAATGGACACTGGGATGACTATATGGATTCAGGGTCTGGGGCTAGGTAGCCAGATCACGCGCTACTAGTGCTGCCTGTGTCCGTACGTATAGAAGGGTATGAGATATTACCTGGATAGAATTCTTGGTTTTTCCCCTACCTACTCCTCTTGGAGGTGATGAGTCAGAAGCCGCAGCGGGCATGATAGGAGTCCCGATAGCACATGTGCGCGAATTTCCCCATGAGCAGATTTCTGCATCCAAGTGCGCTTGGCTATAAAACGACCACCCAAAACCAAGCCTAAACCCTAAACGCCCAGGACTTCATGTGCGGAACCCTGAGCTGGACCTTGGCAGTTGTGAATGGCGGAAACGTGGGCGAGAATCGGGACACCTGGCTTGAAAAAGCGTGCTTAGGGTTTAGGGTTCGCTCCGCGG
>CAJNIZ010034380.1:15424-69922 GCA_905231905.1 Symbiodinium pilosum
ACCGTAGTACGTTAGGGTTTAGGGCTTCTTCTCCGAGCTGGACAATGCCCACAGAGGTTACTGAAAGGCTTCTACTATGTGAGGTTGGGAAACACAGAAGATGGAACTAAGTTGGGGATGTTGGGATGTCTCGTAGTCCTATGAATTACTAGCAGAGAGCACTAGTGTTTCGTAATGTGCTGACGACCCAGCTACTACACGACCGTTCCTGCTTACAACCAGGGTTTAACAGCCAAAGCCAAAGTGAAGTGCTGAATTACGAGCCTTACCGCTGAAATGCTGCAATGTCGCCGCAAACCCAAACCCTAAACCCCAAGCCGAAAGCCTAAACCTGTGTAGGAGGCTGGGGGACCTTGCAGGGGGCTACACTGGAAAGAACTTAACATGTTGTTGTGACGACATATGCAGCGATTTAGAACTTTCGGGGTCTATCTGTACACCAACAAGGTTGGTGGAATATGTTCTGGCTCTTCTTCTGGGTTTTGGGCCATCAATTTACCTACTTTGGGTACTTTGGGTGTCGGGGCAGGGGCTGATCCCTTGAGCAAGGTGCCCTGGTTTAGTGTTCTTGTTGACTGTTGAGTAGAAGTTGCTCAAACTACTACTTTGTTCCTGGTTAGCCAGGAATGGAGGAGTGAATCCTTATAGTAGTCCCTATATAACCCCCAATAGCGTAGTAGTTTGCCTTGTTGTTTTCCATTTTCGGCTAACCAGAGGTCAGCCTTGCCTCCAAAGTGGCTCAGTGCTGGCTGGAGGGCTTAGGGTGTAGGAGCTTGGGGCTTCGTTCTATGTACCTCCGTCGTTAGTTGACAATGAACCTGGGACCTACTGTATGATCGTTCCTTACCGAGACTTGTGTAGCATTTGAACTCTTCCAGAATCCGGATATACCCAAATTGCGCCCGAATAGGGAACCCTCTATGGTGAGGAGCCACCCGCATCCTGAACTATGAAAGAGTGGCCACACCGTGTGTTACGCTCCATGCTGATTTTGCTGCCTTAGCTGTAGCTGCAAAGAACAGCTGAGGACGTCCGAGAGACGCAACTGATCTTCAAGGCAATGTGCAAACGAGTTTCACGGGATTGCTCAGTTTGAACAGCCTCTGTAAAGCGTATGTAGCCAGCTAGCACCCCTAAAGCCCCTAAAGGTCCGGGGGAGGAGAAGGAATGCAGGCCTTCTGGGAAGAGGTGCCACCTCAAGCATCTAGGGGCATACAGAGTTCTGCGGTTTAGATTCTGGCCTCTAGCGTGGGTTTGCAATAGTTCTGCAATCCATTCCCCCAACAGCCCCATGAACCCGATGCTGCCAGATTCTAGCCTTCAGATAAGGTAAGCATGCTAAAATATTAGCTACAACGCCTTCTTGTTATGAGTACATTGGTTTCTCTAGGTAGGGTTTATTAAGTGTTTAAGGCTTTAGGGCAGGGATCCCTGCAAGGCGCCCCTTCATGGAGCAACATCGGGGTGTCTCAAAATCAGTGTTATGTATTTGGTACCTAAATTCCTCATGTTTGCGTATGTGGACCCTTAGGAATAACGAGTAGTGCTTGTAGTCTTTGAAGTCAGGGGCAAGTGTTGTGACTTACAGCGGGCTCTTGCAACTTCCATTAATGCATGGGTTTCCCTAAGATATCCCTGTGATACCCTATGCTGACCAAAGTGCAGATTCGTGTCATAGAGTCTGGTGGACCACAATTTTTTTAAAAAAAAGACCTTGTAAAGAAATACTGGCAGCCCGTATCCCTGCAAACTAAGCACCGTGAATCCTATAAACCTTGCACTTGAAGCCGTGATGCAGTGTTGCCTCGACCCCCTAGCCCTCAGCAGCACAAACCTCCGCGCCGTACGGATGGTGGTTTCCCAAAATTCAGGGTTCCTTTTTGGGGTTCCAATAATAAGAACTATAGTATATTGGGGTCTATATCGGTGTCCCTTATTTATAGAAATTATCACATAGAGCATCTCTCGGCAAGTTGCTTTCAACTCGGGGCTTTGCGTAGTTCCTGTTGGCTTTGCTTTGGTTTCTGCCAACCCTCAATTCTCACCCAAAGTAAAGAGGAACTCTAATCGCTAAACCTTAAACCGTAGACCTAGAGTCTCTGGGTAGGCTCCACATCCCATGAACCTCGTTGCGCCGCACCTGCTGGTGGAGGCGTTGGGACAACTGGGATATGATGCCATGTGTTTAGGGACTTCACTTGGGCATCCTCGAATATATGGGCTACAGTCTAAACTCCTTCCAGGGGGGTTATATACTCCCTATAATATAGGGAGTATTGCAGGGTTTTTAAGGTGGATACTAGGAGTTAAGATTATGGCTCATGTGTTTAGGGACTTCACCGGGGCATCCTTGAGAGTATCTACAGTTTACTACGTGTTCCACTCCGTGTCCTGGCATTGGACCCCCAATTCTCCCCCAAATCATCTTGTGTCCTCAAGGGATATTCCATCAGGGGTGTGTGACTAGGTATAAACGGTGTAGTTAGGCTCTGGTCCTCGTGGGCTTGTGAGCTTTAGGGTTGATGCTGACGGTTAGGTTTCAGAAGTACATGCGTGTTTGGTCGGACATGAAGCCGAATACAAGGGGGCTCATGAGCCGGGCCCACAAACAGTCACGCCATAGGGGAGCTTCTCAAAACATCTTCTTTACCTATAAGGGGCTCTCTTACGATCACTCTCACTATTACTATCACCATTGCGATTTTCTGCTATGGCAATTAGTTATTGCTATTACTCGTATTCTTTCTTTTACGCTTATTGTTTCTATGATGATAGATCTTCTCAATGTTTTTACTTATGTGCAGGTGAGATCTGCAGGCTTCATCGAGATATGCGGGGACTTGGACGAGGAGCCAGGGTCGATGCCGGAGGGAGGGGGGAGTCTCCAAACTTAAGTTGCTTTTTTTGCTAGAACCCAAAATACACTCCCCCAATACCAGGTGCAGCAGTAGGATGCAGTAGGTTTGGATACAGAAAAAGCACTCAAGTGATAAAAATAGAGTCATCGCGGTCAGGCTACTATACTTCCAATATGACTACTAATTACCATTCCCACGATTATCAGTGTCATTCTGACTGCTGCTACCATAACTCGTACTCTTATGCTGAATTTTATCCGTTATAGTCTTGGGCCACCACCACTTCCGTGTGAGCATCTCTGGCACAGGATTTTTATGTTCTAATTCTTTTTCATGCCAGCGTAGACCGTAAACCCAAACCTGGATCATGGTGGACAAGTGCTCTTATATTTTAGGCCCAATAAGGAATATACATGAAATTGAAACTTCTATTGGCATCCCACCGCTGAGCCATTCAAACCTGCTGGGCCCGGAGGAGAACAGTGCCATCTTGGATAGCCTTGAGACATACTTCGCTGATCGTTTCAAAGCGACGCACATCGAAGGTGCTTCTGGGAATTGCTGGAGAAAAAGTATTGCAGGTAGCCTGGGCGCAAAGACATTAAATAGGAACCCATTCGCGCACGATGTACTATTGAGCTGCTTGGACCCTGAAGGTTTCCTGCCGGTTCATCTTCTAACGAAGGTCAGAAGCATGGGCTGGTATGGGCCAGCCGGCAAACAACTTCAAGCCCCAAACCCCTAAACCCTACCTGAGCTATAGTCTAAACTCCTTAAAGGGGGTTACAGCAGTATATAGAGGATTATCTAGGGGACTACTATAAGCGTTATTGAGTGGGATACTAGGAGTTTGGACTACAGCTCATTTGGGGGCTGAGCTTCAGTTGAGCGGTGCTCTTTGTCCGTTAGTGGTTCCCTACACCGGAAACCCGAAACCCTCAAACTTCATGCTCTGTTAGCTCCAAGAAGCTTATTTTTTAGGTGGACCCCCCACCCAGCGTAATAGTGACTATAAGGGATAATGGTGATCATAGCAGGGTTCTTTATACATTCCTATGATACCACTATTACAGGGTGGTGGGTCTGCCTAACCTACCGTCCTTTTTGGGTTAGGTCCAGGTCCTAAGGATATGGTCCCAGAGAATTGTTCTTGTAGCGAGCTTTTGCACCAGCTGTCATGGGGGATTTTCTTGAAAAAAGGCAGTGCTTGGTGTGCCTTCAGGATACAAAGGAGTCATAGGGGTCTATCTTTACTATCCTGCAGGGCAGGATTTTGGGTTTAGGGTTTAGGTTTAGGGTTTAGCAGTAGGTTTAGAGTCACATTTTTGAAGAGCCTGCCATTACATGGCTTGTGTGGAGGTCATGAGGACTTCTGCGACCGCTACTACCAGGATGCCAGTGCTTGAGCATTGCCACCCTACATTCAAGGGAGATGGAAAATGCAGTATCAAGATTCCGGAGTCTCTGAATTGCCGGCTCGTCTTTTGCGGAGTCTGTGATTTTTTGCTTGTTGTCAGTTTAGTTTTTTTTGGTGTGTTTTTTATTCTGAAATAGCGAAGATACCAATCATTTCCTCATTGGGATACCTTAAGCGCATCTGTTCCATCAAATTGCTCGGAAAGTCTACTGAGTCTACTGCATATGCTGAAGCGCACTCTCACGGTGACCCGTTTTGCAAACTTACTCCTCAACAGTCCTTAGCGCATACCCCTAGCATCTCCTCATAAGCTTGTATGTCCTTTCCGGGTGCCAAGGTTGACTTGGTATTTGAGAAGTTCCCCCCTAAAGTAGATAGAATTCGGGTTGCGAAGGTAAGCTTCGTTTCTACCTGTGGCCCTCTTGAACACTAGATAGACCTGAGGTGATCAGGGAAGGTGCACTGGGCTTCCTATTCCTCAGGTTCTACCTAATTCCTGAACCGGAAAGCCTAAGCCCCAAGCCCCAAACGAACAAGGATCAGGAATTTCCTGTCAACTTGCACTAAACATCCCTTGCGGGGGAGCATCATTCTGCAGCCTTGTTTGCGTAGGAAACCCAAGGCCAGGCTAGCGCTTGCTAATGCTAGGGCTTATAAGGTTTAGGATTTTGTTTTTGGGGTTAAGGGATCGTCTCCATGCTTCCCATCTATGAATGATGAGTTTAGCTAGAATCAAGCGTCAGCTGGCATGACAGGGAGTTTCTATTAACAGCGATCCTCTATGGAATCATTCAATCCCCTAGTCCCTCTGTAGTTCTCATAGGTTCCTGAGATCCCAAAGGACCCCCTTTTTCAGGCCGTTCCGTGCTTGTGGGGAGGATCCTTTGAGGGCATGGTTGCGTGCTCCTCATCTTGTCGTATTTCATGTAATGCAGGGAGGATTTGGGTAATTCCAGCCCCACAAGTAAGACCACCATCATCATCAACATCATAATCATCACTCTCATCATCACTCTCACCATCATCGTCATCATCGTCATCGTCATCGTCGTCAGCAGCAGCATCAGCATCAGCATCAGCATCAGCATCAGCAACATCAGCATCATCATCACCATCATCACCGTCACCATCATCATCAGCATCCTCATCGTCATTGCCAGCGTTTCCGTCGCCGTCACCGTTTCGGTCATCATCACCATCATCGACAACACATTTCTGTGGGCCGGCCGCTTTCAGCATTTCAGCATGTTTTTTGAAGCAGCCCCGCGCCGTTCGTCTAACCAAACCCATGCCTCTGACTGACTGACTGACTGACTGACTGACTGACTAAGCCGTGAGCGATGCGCGATACACGTGTTAAAGACACACGAGTTTCCAAGTACTTAACATAACAATTCGCAACAACGTACCAGGAACCTTATTCCAATGGTTTAGACCGTGTAGCAGTGAATGGTGAAGCATGTGATGCAGGCTGGGGAGGACGTCTTCAAAGGTAGTGGTGGCAGCCTGGATAGCAACTTCGGACTTTTGCGCTCTGGCTGCATAAATCCACTCCCAAAAAACCACACCCCATAACACCCCCCTCAATGTTACCTTCTGATTCCGAATGGACTGGAACGGAACAGTGATTCTCAGAGGGTGCAGGTGGGGTTTATTGGTGAAATGCTTGAGCAGATTTAGGGCTCGGTTCACACCTGGGCGTATGGGTGAGGGCCTCGGATTGAGGAAGTCTGGTTGAGGCCTAGGATTCCGGCCTAGGATGTAGGAATTGGATATGAGGATTTGATCCACAGTTTTTCTTCAAAATGGGTGCCCGCTAGAAAACGGCACCGCCTCGTGTGCTACACCTGTCACGGCCCGTAGTTTTGAGAAGCACCCACGATCTAGCGGCCTAGCCAATCACAGTGCTGGGTTAGCTCAGGCTGCGTTTTCGAGATTGCAGGAAACAAGCTCAAAGGTCCAAGTTCCAAGCATCTATGAACCATCGACCTGCCATGCGTTTTCTATGACTTACTGCGATGAAAACCCCAAGACTACTGAGTAATCATATGGAGCCTCTCCGCAAGCTTGGTCGTTGGTCAATCCCCCTTGCTTTCCCCTATCCCCGTTGACAGTACATGCTGCTGGGAATCCTGTGCCGAGGTGCACCGACGTGTGCGACAAGATCATAACCCACGAGGCACATCAAGGGTCCATCAGTCGAATGCTGGCAACTAACAAATTCGGAGCCGAGGCAGCACCAACCTATGAAGAGGCTAAATATTTTGTAGCGTCTTAGATGTTCGGTGTGGATTGCTTGGTTCCGACAATCTTTCAAGATGTGGCCGCTGCCAATTCGAACGTCCTTCTTTGAGCACTCGGCTAAGCCCGGAGTTCTTAAGAAGTCCTGGGCATTGTGCTGCGCTCTCTCAAGAAAGGCCCCTTCTCCTAGAAACCATTCCGAAGCTGAGCGCCTCGCAGCCAAGGTTCGGGTTTTAGGGTTTAGGGCTTAGGCAATAGTCTATCCACGCAGGCTCTGCAAGTTGGTCAGTCTAAGCTCAAATGCCGGCTCTGCAGGTACAGAAAATGCGCTGCTACCCTGTGTATATCCCAAGAATGGGCCCGAAAAGAGCGAGAGAGATAGGGATCCACATAAAACAACTTCCTTGCCTACTTGCGATTCCCTGGCTGGGCCTGTTGGCTGTGCATGCCAGCCTACTGGGTCAACGTTGACCATGCTTTTTCCCAGTACGCTACAAGCCACTACTCCAGGTAAATTAGACTTTTGTAGTATTATCCAATGCCCTAAGGGTCCAAGTACCTAATAATCATATACTTACCCAAAACGTGTACTATAATTACTATTACCCAAAACCCATGTACCTAATTATTGGGTGCATGGACCCTCTGGGATGTGGAATCTCCTTCCAAACACAGCTCGATGCCTACCTTGCACTCCCACATCGACATGCAACCCCATAAACAGCCCTTGAAAGACATGTGTCCCGTGAAAAGGAGGGGTATACAAGGGGTTCCATGTTAGGCTGGTTCAGGGAGGGCTAGAAAAGTCGGAGCAATAAACGTATACTTCATTCTAGGGATCCTGTTTGCAGATTCATTGGTTGTCTTGACATTCCCGATTGAGCATCTTTATCTAACGGAGTGATGGGAGGTGAGAAACATGATTCCAAACCAGGTAATTAATTTAAACAAAAAAAAACGCGTTCCCATATAGGGTTTAGGGTTGAGAATTTACGGAAACAACAGAACAACGATTACCATTATTGATGCCATTAGATTTCCATAGGAGCCGTGCGTAGATTCTAAGCATCCTTTGACTTCTTGATGCTCAACGGGAATTGTGGGACGGATTTCAGGTCATGTCATGTGAGGAACGAGGCTTAACGGCCCCACTCCCCCACTTCACCTCCAGCAGCCTAGACCCTAAACCCCACTAGCTTCCATTTTCTTTTCCACTCCCCCACTCCCCCTTCAGCACCTTAGAACCTAAAGTTTCGAGCTTACAGTAGTTTCCTACTCCCCAAACTTCCGCCTTTAGTGCCCTAGAGCCATTCCCCCTAAGCACCGGTAAGTTCAGGGCTGGAGCTTGGTAGCCTGCAACACTGGAAACTACGGCGCAGACGGGAGCTTCAGCGAACAGTCCCTGGACTTCCTTTTTTTAGGGGGAGGGGTTCAAAATAAGGGGAGGGATATGTAGGATGTAATTTAGGGTTTCGCAAAAAAATGCGTTCCGGCTTTGAGAGTCCCAGTCGTAAGGATTACAGTATGTAACTAGGGTTTATTGGCACCCGCTGTGCGATGGGACCCTCGAGATATGATGTGGGGGATTATCCGGGGATGCTGCGGGCCCCATTCAAAAATCATGTAGACCTATGTAGCAAAACTTCCATAGCTCCCTTTCTTAAGCAGGGACTGCCATTGTGTTTCCGTTTGTATATGTGATGCCGTCTTTTGTGCCGTGTTGTTGAGGTCTACTATGGTCACAGCTCAGGACGCCTTTAACTTTCGCTATACTTTTGCGACGCTGGTGCCTAGTTTTCGTGGGGAACAATTTTAAAGCAGACGCAGAGCCCTAAGGATCCATGTATGTAAATAATACCTACATTGGGCCCCAAAGTCTGTAAATATTACCTACATTGGGCTATTTGGATCCCTAGGGGAGGAGTAGTGCAGCAGTTGCGGTGGTGGCGAGCTTTGTAGAAAGTCCAGGTTCAGGTGATCCACCGAGGCTCCTAGGGGTTATAGTCCCCCTTAAGTAAATAGAATATGGGGTATACTATTGGGTTATATTGGGATAATGGAACAGAAAATGGAAACTACCATATTACATAGAGTTTTATAGGTGTTATTTGGGATTTTCGATTAGGGTTATATGGGGATAATGGAAAAGAAAATGGAAACTACTATTTAGGGTTTAGGGTTTAGGGTCTATAGTCCCCCTTTTAGTAGATAGAATATGGCTTTGGGTATGCTATAATAAGATCCCCATATATCCCATATTCTATCTACTTACGGCGGACTATAGAGGGTGGGGACGAGAACCCGAAGTCTAGGGCATGAGCTTGGCCGGCAGGTTTTTGGAAGGCGTAATGTCAGCATGATCCTCCCCCAAGTAAACATGGCAGCTGATGCAGGACGCAATCTTGGATGTTTTTTGTTTATTTGTGGAGAGTTTTTTTGAACACGCTTTCTCATCTTTTTAAGCTCTCAAGGGTGGTTTAAGTTTGGGCACTTAGGAACCTAGGGTGGGCAGGATTTGCAGGCTCATGCTGTGGTCTGGGGGCCCGGAATGTTCAGTCTGAGGTCCAGACGGCGCCTAAACCTATGGCCCCACATATGGGCTCTAGATCTGGGGGTCTTGCAGTCTTGGCTGTATATTGCGGGGGGTTCCCCAAGCTAGGATTCTTTTTTTGGTGGGTTAATAATAAGGCGTATAGTATTTTGGGATCTATATTGGGGTCCTTTTTTTTGCAATTCTTGGGAAAACTCCCATATCGTACATCTCCTAAGGATTTGGGTTGTGGCTCTCGGCTTCAGAGTTAGGTGCTTTGGGCTTAAAGGACTCCTTGATTGCTTGAGTTGTGGCTAGGGAAATTGGATGAAGTTACTGTAACATATGCAAATATGGTAAGGAATATGATGTCATTACTGGGGCAACCCTGATCACCCTGTACAATCCCTATGTAGACCAAGGTCCTTTGCAGTTTACTTGTCGTTCCATGTGAGTCCCATACTGCCCTTTGGCAACTCGAAGCCTACGTATCTCATATCCCTGAGCCCTATATACCTTAAATCGTAGTTTCTAGACATGTCGATCTCTCTCTCTCTCTCTATATATATATACACATATTTCTATATGTATGTATGGAACCCTTCAGCTTCTTTATTCGCATCCTCGTCCTTAACAGCCAACCTCAAGCGTTTCAGTCTTGTACCCCTAGGGTTGTACCCCTGGGTTCTGGGATGCTTTTCAGGGGCCCCAGTGGATATCATTGGCTCATATAAGCGCAACAGTACGGCCATGTTGCAGCAACCCTTTAGCTGTACGACCCCCCCAAACCCTAAACCCTTCCTTCCTGTTGAGGCAGATGATCTTCAGGCGGGATTTTCATCCTCTTGGAGACTCGAATCTGGGCAGCGCCAGATGTTAGGAGTGCTTTGGGGTCCTTCAGGGTTTCGGGTTCGAGGGTTCTTTGGAGCTCTTCCTTTAGGATTTCATGTTTGGGGGTTCTTTGGAGTTTGTCCTGTAGGGTTTCAGGTTTGGGGATCTTTGGAGTGTATCCTTTGGAGTTTCAGGTGTCGGGTTCTTTAGAGTTCAGGGCTTGCGGCTCTCGAGGCTTTATTCGGCGGCCACCCATATGAAATGGTACCTGACAGATCAAAAACACTGAGCCTGCGCAGGCCGAAGACCTAGCACCCCCCCATCCCCAGCTTGGCAAACTCGCAGGATTTATGATTCAGGAAAAAGGGTTTAGGGTTTAGGACATCGGTTGTAGATTTAAGGTTGAGTCTTTATAGGGTTTATGTAGTAGTTTCAATAAATGGGGGGACCCAAATATAAACCCCAACATAGCCGTCATTGTAGTTCTACCCCGCCCCAAAACAAAGAAAAACACGGGACTCCTAATTTAGAGAAGTTCCCATATCTTGCCCAAAGTGCCCAACAAAGCAGACCAAGCCTGCAGTGTTGCATGACTGTCTTCATAAAGGCTTTACTTCGGGCTCCGGGCAAACCTAGGGCAACGCCCGTTTAGGGTTTAGGCCCTTGGGTTTAGGGTTTACGGTTTAGGGCTCGAAAAGCCAACTTGCACTAAGGGTTTTGAGTGCGGTGATGCGCAACAGGGTCGTGGTAGGGGCGACACAGAGTTGAACGCAGGCAGCGTGGAGGGATGGAGATGCGTAGGAACACATGGAGGATATGAAGACATCTGTATCTATGTATACATGTGTATATGCACGCACATATAGGGTTTGGGGATTACGGGTGTCTAAAATCAGCCGTCTTCTCTGGGGTTCCTGTTTCACTGGTTTATACATTAGAGTCATGAGAGGTTCCTGGTGTATACAAGGGAAACAGCGATTTCGAGGAAACTCCCGCATAGAGGGAGTCGGCAGGGCGCCGGATTGAAAGTAGCATGTCAAATAAGTTTACTGGCTGCTAGCGGCTGCATGCCCAAGAGTTCAGGGTTTAGGGTTAGCAGCTGGATGCCTAAGGGAAGCTAGTCAGATCCATCGTCGATTGTGGGCATTGTAGGAGATGATATTCAGCAAACTTTACATGAGTCACGCATAATGAAAATGGAAACTACCATAGCATATTGGGGTTATATAGGGCTAATGGAAAAATGAAAATTACTATACTATATGCCTTCACAAGAATTCTGCCATCTTTCAGACCAGACCCGGAACAGCGCAGACGGTGGTGGCGGCATTTTGGAGATTTCATGGGTCTTCGGGCTTTGCCCAGGTTGAGGACGCAAAAGCATGCACCTCTGAACGTATTACAAGCTTCGGCAAGGAGGGGCCTCCAGCCTAGATATCAGTGCTTCAGGTGCAAGAGTTCCATCCCAGGCTTTGGGCAGTTTATTTTTACTATTTTTATTTCTCTTATTTCAAGTATTGTTTATTGGAAATTGGGTTTCCCCAGGCCTCCAGCCATGAATCAACAGCCAAGGAAGTACCTCCAAGTCATTCTCAACGCGTTGGGCAACATTGAAGTCAATGGCCAGCACGTCCCGCAGCGGCAAACATGGGCTGGGTGGCAGCCATCAGTTCTCACAAAGGAACCTACTGTAGCAAGCGATGAAATCGGGAGTTATCATTGAACCGAGGATATGGGAATGTTTTGCTGCTTTCGTTGTTGAGAATACGCAGAGAGCATTTGTTACAGGGGTGATACCCGTACCCAAGTGCGGTGTATTTTGCGTTGCGACTTAGCACGCTTGAGGTGCAAACGACAAATTCTGTGGCTCCCATCATATTCCGCATTCTACTTGTTGCCAGATTAGCTTCCCACTTTAGCCACTCGACTCTCCAGGTAGAGTAGGTGAAATTCATGATTACACGTAGTATTCATGTGACACTCATATTCCTCTTTGCCCAATAGCAAGTATGGACATTGTGCACTCCAAGACTCCTGGTCCAAGTATGCTGCAGGCTAGTAGCTGGGTGCTGGCCATTTAGTGCCTGCCCTGTGCAAAACGCACAGCCGTTCTCCTAACCGATGGTTGCAAAGATATACCTGAAAGGCACATGTTGTAAGAGGTACAGCAAGTCAAAGCAGGTCTGTTTCATAGCGAGGTGCGCGAGATCCATTCAAAATTGGATGGCTTCTTCCGCAACAAGTGGGGCTGCGCCGCTCAGCTGTCACACGTCGCTTCAACAACGGGGTGAACTTAGCCTTCTTGTCCAGCTTTTGAAGGGTTAGCCCAGCTGTTGTCAAGCAACAAGACGCAAGTCAACTCTCAACCCTTTACCCTAGACCCGTTTGAACCTTTCACCTAAAACCTTTACCTTAAACCCAGCCAACCAGTTGACCCCAAACCCTACCCCCCCCGGTTACTGTCAACCCTACTATAGGACAAGAGAAGGGTTCAAGGTGGCAAGGCAAAGTTCTTTCACTTTAGCGGGTTCAGGTTTTTGTTTTCGGGCTTGGGACTTCTCATGCCTGCTATTTTCAACATTGCCCCTACGAACTCACTCAGTTCAGGGATTGGGGGAATGTTCTCAGGCAAAGTCTGTTGTTCAAGTCTGGCCAGTACTATTGCGCAAGGGGAGTTCGCGAGGCTCCTAAACTGGACAGCATTGTGGGGAATAGTTAGGGAGTATGATGCTTTGGGATCCATATTAGGGCCCTTTTACTTAGGGAATCTACCATCTAGGGGATTACAATGGGGGCGGGCAGGGGGAACCTAATCTTAAGGAAACTTACTCGGGGTAGAAGAGTTTCTCAAGATCATTCTGGCAGGGTCCCTAAACCCTAAACCCTGGGATCCTTAGCAGGGACGTTTTGTGACCCCATTGTAATCCCCAAGATGGTAGATTTCCTAAGTGAAAGGGCCCCAATCTCGATCCCAAAGTATTGTACTCCCTATGTAATTATTATAATTAAAGGTACAAATAATTTTGGGAAGCCCCCAAATATCCCTAAACCCTACACCCTATACCCTACCATGGGGGCCCCCAAGAAAGTAGTTCTAATTCTGTGAAGCCTTCCTTTTTTCTGTCGGGTTCCCCGGCCCTCCCCGTGCTCTGAGGGCCCCCACTAAGCTCAACACGGATACTTACGGGGTTGCTGATAAGGAGCTTAAACTTAGTTACTCTAAGACGGAAACCCTATCAATTATTTACCGTGTAATATAGGGTTTGGGTTTGGGGTTTAGGGTTCCCATATCATGGCTACACCCCATGCCTTACACACCCATATTCTGGTAACTTAAAGTACGTTCCTTCGCCCAGCGTGCAGCCAAGGAAAGATCGGGGCATTTCCGTGAAGGTGAGACAATGTGCCGCAGGTGCCGTTTAGGGTTTAGGGTTTAGGGTTTAGGGCAGGGAATAAGGGAATTTCCTATATAGGGAATATATATATATATATACATAGATATGATTGGTTCTTCGTAGGGAGTAGGGGAATATCATACCCCCTATAACCCTATATTCGGCCATATATAACGTATGTAGATACTCCTTCATGTTCCCTACTCAGAGCCAGTAAGTTCAGGATTTAGGCTGTCGGGAGCAAAAGGCTGTCGGGATGCTTGCAGACAAAACTTTCAACCCTAAACCCTAAACTTTAAGGGGTCCTGTAGGAAGGAGTATTGCCTGCTTTGAGCCTCCCCATGGAGGGACTTGTGCAGGAGGATGGAGGAGGGGTGTTTTATGACCCTAAACCCTGAAGCCTAAACCCTAATCCTTAAAATCTAATCCCTTAACCCTAATCCCTAAACCCTAATCCAAGCTTCATCCCTAGCCCTAAGCCCTAATCCCTAAATCCTTATCCCTAAACCCTAAAAGGGGAAGGGGGATTTAGCTTATCACCTTCTAGCTTCGCCTTAAATATTTGAAGAATCCAGTTCGAGTCTTCTAACAATCCCTTGACCTTGAGCCTGCCCATTGATTGGGTTGCTACTATAGTATATTAGGGTTATACAGGGATTATGTTAGGGTTATATAGGGGTTATATGGGGATAATGGTAAAGAGAATGGAAACTACTTTAAATTGCCTTACTATGATGAGAGAACCATATTATTCAGTGCATACCTATGTTATGTTCACTTGATTGACTTCCTCAACAGCAACCCAGTTGATCGATAATCTGGAACCTTGAACATGACCCGGCCGGCTGATATGTTGGCAACAATTGTGAATGGCGGCTTGCATGTTCATAGGTCAATATAAAGTAACACCACAGAAACAGCTCGTGTATGTACGTTATGAATGCCCAAGTGTAAAAATCTGGTCCTGACATCCTACGGTTTTCTGTATGTTTTGTCGATTGCGGTAGTGTGAAGTGTACATGACAGTCCCGGTGCCTTACCAAAGCCCACTGAACGCCTGTAGGGATACACCCTATTTCTATTTGCTTAATTTCTGAAACAGCGATTCTGCCCGCACTCCAAATCGGTCCCCCAATATGGCAATCAGAGCAGTCTCATGCCATTCCATGATAAGGGTCATACATCACCGCTAAAGGAGAGTGGGGGTGGGGGCAGCAGCTAACAGACCTCCAGGTACATCTTCCTAAACCCAATAAATCCCATCCAGGTACACTCCTAAACCCTGAAGCCCCTCCATGTGCAGCTTCCCAAGCCCTGAATCCTAAACCCTGTAAACCCTGTTGTAAGCCCTAAGCCCAAGCCCTGAATCCTAAACCCCCCTTCCAGGTACACCTGGGACGTCTCCGAGCTGAACATGCTTCGGGCCACGGCAGACGTGGTCACTTTCTTCGAGCTCCAGGGATGGGCCTCTTGGGCTTTCCACTTCTTCGGGGTTTACTGCTTAGGTGTTACAGAAAAGGGTTTGAGGATTGTGGTAAACCCAGCCCCTATAAGACAATAGAATTGAGAATGGGTTATGTAGGGGTTATATTTACCCAAAGTTGGAGGTTGTAAGTTCGTTATAAGAGTCCCATGACCGTCAGAGGTTCTCTTCTTGGCGGGTGGAGTAACCAAATCCCCTCCTTCTCCTAGTTTCTACCGTCTGTCATAGCTGCCATAGCCCATGTAGAGATGGCGGGCAAGCCTGGGAAGTACTTCGACATTCGGCACTAGGAGAGTTGGACCTGCTAGGTTCCTTGATGGTCTTTTGTCTACTAGATTCAGATGTAGGGGTGTAGTTATTTCCGTCACCTGGGCTTCAGCACGGACTCCATACTGAGCTTCAGCATGACTCCATAGAAGGACCAGGTAGTGTTCAAAATTAATCTCGCAATGTTAAGTCACCGACTGATATGGGTGTCTCTGAAGAGTCCCACCGATTCTTGGGGCCCTTGTAAGGACTATTGCGGGCTGTTGGGGCTCATTGATTAGGGTCATTAAGGCGGGGCACTGGTAGGGCAAGCTCTCACCGTTAAACTCTTCAACCTGCCTGGTCTGAACCCGTGGGCAATATGGGATAGGGTTTGGGGGGCTTAAGGTTTAGGGTTTAGTGAGGGTCCAGGTAATTTGGTAGATGCTTCAAGGTCAGTTTGTCGTTTTCTCAGTTCAGACTTATTGTTGGTCCGTGCCTTAAAGCTGTATTCTCCAGAGTTTGAAGTTCAGGCGAGGGTCGTGGCTCTGGGAATCATGGGCATTATGCCTTACACAGATCACAAGGACCCCGCAGACAACACCTATGTGGAAAAGCTTCATAACTCCTAAGGCCTCAGCCCTTGACATACCTACCCCGTAAGAGTAGCTCCAGCCCCTAAATCCTAAACGCCTCCCACTCAACCCTCAGTGTGCGCCCTGTGCTCCAAATCCTTGAGACCTGAACTGCCGTAAACCCTAAACTTTAAACCTCAAAATCCCTAAGCCCTCAAATCCTCAACCCCTAAAACCGCCTGAACTCCAAATCCGAAAAGAAAAAAAAACTAGCCAAGGAGATCCAAGTTGCATCTCAACAGCAGGTCTTGGAGGCTTCGTTGGGATGGTGCTGTTCATGGTAAGCATATTGATATGTAGTTATATGTAATCATATGTAGCTATGTGTGCTGTAAGGGCTTGGGGGTTCATAATCTACGTAAACTCCTTAAAGGGGGTTACATAAAGGAGCTTTCGGGGCTAGGGGGATACTAGGCCTTTAGAATATGGCTCATAAGAAATTATGTGTAGCTATATGTAATTGTGTATCTATACATGTAGTATGAGGGTTTGGGGGTTCATGGGCTTGGGGGTTTGGAGCTTCAGATGTGTTGGTGTTTAGGAGTTTAAGGTCTAGAGTGTGTGGGTGCTGAGGATTTAGAGCTTTACGTGTAGGATGCTTGACAAGTCGCCTATGCTATTCTTACAATGGGTTCTTCAAAGGATTATCGCCTTTGGATGCCTACTCTCCCCAGTTGAGCTATAGTCTAAACTTCTTAAGGGCGGCCACATGCGGGACTAGACGATAGCTCAGTTGGATCTCTCGTGCCTCTTCAGAAACAGTTCAGCTTCAAGGCAACAAAAGTTGCAATTTAAAGCAGCTTCCTGAGTAAAATGTTCACTCACAAGGCTATGGCGTAGACCTACCTGTCCTGTGAGAGCAAGTTGAGAAGGACAAGTATGGAAGGGCTCTGGGCTTCAAGCTTGAACCCTGCTTTGTAGCGAGTAGTATTCCCCTAGGGCTCCATGTCTATAAATAATGCCTACATTGGGCCCCAAAGTCTATAAATATGACCTACATTGGGCCATTTGGAGCCTTAGGGTTCGAGTAGGAGAAAGGCTTTCTGCAGGTCTTTATGGATTTTTGCTTTTCAGAGGGAGCATGAAGCGACCCTAATTTCCAGGATCATCCAGCCTGCGTCGCTCCCCGGCCTGGGTGCTCTAACTCCAAACAGCCTTGTGGCGGAAGTCTCCAGATTTAGGTTTAGGGTTCGGGTGGTGCCCTGGCCCTACAACAATGCTTCAGTGTCATGTTTGCAAGCACGCCAGGCACCTTGCAATCCCAAATCCTAAGCATGCTCAGATGACCTTCTGTGGCCAAAAGATTGGTGTCCTGGTAGCGCATTCTAGGTACTGCGCGACTCAGTTCATGAACAGAAGTGGATTGGGCCAGTTCTTTTCAGCACTTGGACCAATCACGGAATCCATCATCTTTTGGCGGTTTGCCTATTGCTGCCAAGACAGCCTCAACCCAGCCCTACTAAGAGCATCAAATGCTGACCCTGTCCCAACATAACCCTCGGCCCCTAAGACCCAACAACCAGTGATAGGATGGAACCTGGTGTCGAGAGCAACAGCTCCTTTTCCGGCCCGGCAAGACAGAGGCAGATGCTTTTGCCACCGAGTTTAGGGCTTAGGGTTTTTAAGGTTTAGGGTTTATAGAGTTTAAGGTTAAGGGTTCAGGGTTTAGGGTTTAGGGTCTAGGGTCTAGGGCTTAGGGTTTGTGGGGGGGGCCCTGCAAAGACATTACTGTCCTTTGAAAAGACCATATCATACCGTATCAGATTCCATGTTTGTGTGGGGCGTGACAGGCGCAGGGTTTGAGGCTTCAACTAGAGATACTGTAGTACATGTAACTGCTAAGGTTTGGGTTTAGCAAGGTTTGGAAAGTTTGGGGTGTTGGGGTTCGTGCTTAGGATTCAGGGTTACCTTCCCTAAGAGCCCAGTTACCTTCATGATGGGTTACTGCGCCTAGGTCCTTGTATATTCATGGGTTCCCCTAACTACTCCAGTACCTTCCTCCTTTAATTGGGCCTGTTATCCCTGGATAACCTTAATTAAGGGGGGAACCTTGGGGCGGATGGGGGGGGGCTGGTATAGAGAAGGGTTGTACCTACTATGCAAGGACATGAGTGGGATGCTCGGTCTACCTTTCCCGCAACAAACCCCAACAGGCTCTGCAAAGACTTAGGATTTAGGGCTGTTGGTTTTAATTGTTCCTTTGTTAAGGGGGGCTTATTGGATTTCAAGGTTGTCTCAAGCAGGGTGGTACAGCAGCTTCAAGAAGCCACAAAGTACATTCTCCCAAACATACATGCAAACTAGGACAGTTGTCGTTGTAGGGCTTCTTTTAGCCGTCTATGCTAGTTTGTGGGAGTGTATCCTATATTAGCCCAAGCTTTAACCGTCACATACACTTCCCCCAGACATGTTGTGCATCTACGGATTTAAAAATCCCAAGCGCTGTGCAAAGTCTTGCTTGCATTTACCCTGTGGGCTAAATCCTTGGTTGTTGGTTACTGTGTTTTCCGAAGCTGAAGTCGGATGCTCTTGAACTCTGCCAGGATTTTTAGGCAAAGGCTACACAAATACGCCAATGATTAGAATCATGAAGCGGATCATGTGCACGAATGGGGTCGCGCCTTCCGACCGCCGAAATCAATTTGCGCCGTACAAAAATAGACTTTATGGCAGGAAGTCTTTATCCATATAGTAGTTTCCATTTTCTTTTCCATTATCCCTATATAGTCCCAATATAACCCCCTACATACTATAGTAGCTCCAGCTTCTTTTGCATTATCCCAGGCGCATCTTGCCTGCTGATTAAATTGTCGGCCTTCCCAATTAGAAAGGACAACTGAAGCGCCAGAGCTTCTTCCCGACAGAACTCCATGTCGAGCTACTTTTAATATTAAGCAGAACTACTTGTCTCCTGGCACACGCCCCGAATGCCCCTAGCAATGATCCATGGAGCTTGAAACCGATTTGGGTGAAGGTTGGCACTGTGGAGCCTCACGTTTTCATCGAGCTGTATGCAGGTGGCTTGTAGCGCTTTTGAACTATGGTGAACCACTTGAACAGGACTGGCCTCAAATCACTGCAGTAAAGCATGTAAGAAGGCTTGATGCAGGACCCAGGCAGACACGCAGTCATTCTGCTTGAGCATGTTTGATGAGTGTTGACGGCAAGTCTCTCTGTCTTAAAGCTATGGCTGCCCTTGATGCTGATACACTATACTGTATCCTGGAGTGTATCTCTTCATGCCTCGTAGCTGTGCTTGTGGGTCGCTCTGCTTCAGTTTGATTCAGTTTAGAGTCAATCAGTACGGATGTTAGCCACGCATGAGGTGCAACTAATCTGGGGGTCCAGTAATGATTCCGGGGCCCTAAAGGTCGGGTCGGGAAAGCCCAGGCTTCAAAAAGACAGTCCTACAGTTACTTACAGTTACGAATAGTATTAGTGCTTCGTAAGAACGGCCGAGCCTTAAACTGTAAATCACTACAGTGTGTTCCACTGTTTGTTTGTTGTTTTTCTCGAATTGCTTGTGCATTATTTGGATTAATTAAGCCCTAAACCCGAAAGCCTTTTGGACCTTGAAACCCGAAAACCTAAACCCTAAATCCATCCCATCCTAATCCCGTTCCCAAAGAGCCCATGTATATAGTAGACATAGCTGTATTATACAGTATAGACTTGGGCCCTAAGGTTGTTATGTGGGAACCGCTCTGGAACCTAAGAATACACGACATAGCTGCATATTCCCTTTAAACCCCTAAACCCCAAGCCCCAAACCCTAAACCCTAAACCCTAAAACCCTAAACCCCAAACCCTAAACCCTAAACAAGTTGCATCTGAGGGGAAGGCGCGCCGGAGCTTTTCGAAGATGAGGAAACCACGCAGGCCCTCAGCTACGGGAGAACCCTTAATCAACGCAAAGAGAACATCAGGTAAGGATCAGCTAAGTCGTTGTTCTCTCATAACCCTGGGTGTGGAGCACTCGTCCTACAAGCACATGGACAGCTTCAAGTTCATGCAAAATGCTCCAACATATCAGAGCTGCCTGCGCTGCTTCCGGGTATTAGTTTTGCAACACTCACGTAAGGTAAACCCCCACAAACGAGCCATCGTCTAAACTCCTAGCATTCTCCTTAGTAACACTTGTAACAGCCCCCTATACAGTTCCCTATATAACCACCCTTTGAAAGACTAGACTACAGTTCACATCGTTCCTGCAAGACACTTCCATCATGCAAGAAGAGACCCTCCCCGCAAGCCCCACTTATGAGACGTCACAGGCCCAAATATGGCTCGGGGCCGGTAGCGTGATCGGGCGGGATAGTGTGCTTTCAGAGCCGTTGGTTCCTAAAGCCAGGAAGGCTTGTAGAGGGCTACTGTTGGATTACTGCGGGGCCATTTTGCGCGCCCTAGCAGTAACAGGGATCCTCATAATGCCCACTTACTTAGGACTGTTGACCTTACGGATTCCCTAGTACGGGTTTCATGTCAGCTCGTGGGATGGCAATATATTACTGGAGCCCAGGTCTCTTCCGTGGCGCAGTAGCTATACCTAGTATCCGAACTATGGATCCCTAATAGGGCTTAGTGGGTCTTATGGATGGTTGTCAAAATTATGGTCCCTTTTTGGATCCCAACTATACTACGGCCCCTAATATTTAGGGTACCCAAAAAGGGACCATAATTTTGACAACCACCCTATAGGTTCTGTCATGGGTATGTAAGGATCCCAACTTACAGGTCTGCGGCGCCATGATTAGATTACCTAAGCCCTAGGCACCCTGTGAAAAGCCACAGGTGCTGGCGAACCAGCGCCTTGGCAGCTCTAAGCATCCGACGTTTTCTGCGCATGGGTGGGTTTCACTCTTAATTATGCAGCCTATTTGTGAGTTTTTCAAGTTTTAAGGCAATTGCAGGAGGGGCCATGCAGGGACCCGATACAAGCAATATATACCCTCGTATAAGATACCATTTTCCATGTTTGCCTCCTGTGTTGGTTTTCATCAAATAGTTCCCTGTAGAATCCATACAGGAAGACTCCCCCAATCTACTTGCAATCCCTAGGGTTCCCAAAGGCAAGTAGCCATTGAATTGTTACGGCCGTCTCCAAAGTGGGCGGGAACCCTTGGGAGGCCAAGCCTCATATGCACAGTTTCTGCATCTTGCCCCGGAGCCTAGTTTTCCGGAACTTAGATGCTCTTTTTTCGCAGACATCCACCTATCTCTGTTCGGAGGTTCAGGGCGAATCGACTTCAGACAACGTTAGAGCTACGAGCACACGAATAAGCAAGCCAGCGAAGTTGTACATCTTACCATTCGGAGATCCGAGTAGGACCGACGAAAAGACAGAACATCCAAGATTTGGGGTTTAACAGTTTAGGATTTAGGACTCCCAGCTGTATTGTTTGGGTTGCTGCAAAGAAGCTTACATCAAGTTACGTACCAGGCGGGTAAGCCCTGTTGGTTTCGAGTTGCCATGCATCTATACTACGGTAACGTTGCTGGAGATTCTTTCGCAGAAGCCCAGTGGTATCAACGTGAAACCACCCTTACCTATACGCGCGATGACCCTGCCAACAGCTTGAGTGATATCTGTCAACCTTGAATCGTCAGTCCCCGCAACTCAAAACGCTTAGCCCCTGAACCTCTGAACCACCCCACCTCAAATCCTGAAATGCGTGCCCTCGCGCGCCCCCAACGGCCTAACCAGAAATGTCATGGAAGGCAAAACCAAGTTCCAGGTAATGTCCTGCAGTGTCGCGCAATACTTCCGATAGAACAAGAAGTGTCTCGCAATACTAGCATATCGACAAATGTGCAGCGACTTGTAGCAGGGGTGCTGGGCACAGTGATATGTGCCAAAAAGAGGATATTTAGGGGCGAGACAGAGTGGGAAAGAGGCAGCCTGTAATTAGAGATAAGTACTTTCATGCACGCATAGAGACGCATAGCGATACTTAGGGATACATGGAGATACCTACGGTACGTATTCCCTTTATATAAGCCTGTAGAATCCCAAATTCCATTTGACTTCCCATTTCCCCCGCAAGTCCAGGCGCATCCGCCTCCGGGCCATCGGTCCAGGCTCCGAGAAGCGCCGCGAGAGCCCTGAGATCCAGCAGGTGAAGAAGGCCCCTGAGAAACAGTAGTTGGGACCAGGACCCTCCTTGTATCTTTAATTGGGGAGATATGGGCCCTAATGGTAGGTATTTAGGCCTTAATCGAGGGTAGGAGGAAGGTCTAGGGATTTAGGGCTGAGGAGGTTCAGGGTTTAGGGCTTAGGATTTGGGCTTAGGGTTTAGGGTTTCAGCCTTAGGGTGGTTAGTTGGGACTGAAGGATTGGAAAAGAAACAGAAAGTACTGTAGCATCGAGGTTTTCTAGGGAATGGGGATTCATCCCCTACTAAGATACTTAGAACCAGCCTGCCTTGCCCGAGGCCTTCTCAAAGCAATGTGAATACATCTGTAAACGCCCTTCACACTTTTTGGGTCATTATCCTCCTCTTGGCAAAGCTTGTTCTCTCTTTGGATTACCCGAAAAATTGAATTTTTAGAATCACGAGGTTCCAGCCGCTGCTGGAACAGCTTGGATTCTGTGTAGAACCTACGTCAACATGTACTAAAATCTATTAGGGCCCCGTCCATCCCTGAGCTTTATACACACTGAACTTAACAGCAGTGATTTTCAATATGTGCGCATCCCATTCCTGGATGGCCTCTCCAAAAGCAAGTTTAATAGCATTGATTCCATGTCCGGTTCGTCTGATTCCTGGATGGTCCCTGTTTCCATATAGGCCTGAAAAGATCAAAGACAACTCTATTTGCCAGCCGTTGGAAAGTCCTTGATTCCAGGTAGTCTGTAACTCAGTTCTCCAGAAACCTACCAAGGCAATGAAGCCAAAGGCCCCTGCGCACATGTGTTCATTAACCGTCACCTGCATCTGCTGTTCTGTTTCGAAGCACAGGAACACAGTGGACCCAGCAGGGCATCACTTAACTTAAAGTGTTCAAGTTTTTTTGGAGTTGTGGGGGTTGGCATCTATACGTACATATATACATATCTATATGTATATATTATGATTCTCCCCCCTGCCCCAAAAAACAAACGGGTGGTTCTCAACACAGGAAGATGTCAGAGATCTTGGTTTTGAGTTTCGGGCGTTTCGAGTAGGAGCCGTCATGGACCCTTGGGATATATGTCAAGGTAAGCACATACGTGCGCTTATGTATAGGTAGACGCATGGCATGATGTTGTGTAAGTGCGTGTGTAGATATACCTATACTGAATGTAGGGAGTGAATGTAGGGATAGGTTGGTTTGGGATAATCCATGTGTACATATGTATTTTTTTATATACAAGTGTGTAGTTCTGTTATGTAAACATATACCGTAAACATTGGGGACCCGGTGTCACCATCAGTCGTGTTATTGTTGCTCTATGCACTTTGTTGGGGTTTCGTGGGCTGTTTAGGATGCAGGTTTGGAGTTTAGGGACAACGTCAGGTACTCGTAGGTTGTTTCAAATGCAGGTTGGGTCAATCCCCCACCCAGTAATGGGTACCACAAGGGACCATTGTAGATATATGAAGGCCCAATGTTAACTCCTTATTGAAGAGCCCTCACTATAGGGGGATCTAAAATGCAGGTTCTTTGACGTTCTGTCTAGGGAAGGTTCCTGGCCTGAACGCTGGACTTTGTAGCCCCTCCCCCCCAACATTGAACCCCCCCCCCACCCCCGCTAATAATATTAGATATTCCCCATATATTACAACATACCACATCATCGGAGCATTTAGTATTGGGGGGAGTGGTGGGGTTTAATATTAGGGGAAGGAGTTAGCCTCCATCCAGTGGGCTGCTTCTCGCACCTGCCTGCAGCAGTTGTTTCTGCCCATGCATTTGCCCGGGGTATGCCCATGTAAATTGAAACCCTCAACCTGAAACCCCTCCATCCTGCGTTTCTCCAGTCATCCAAGCCGCAAGAATCTCAAACACGAGGAACCCTAAACCCCTAAACCCTCAGCCCAAAACCCAAACTGGAGGACTTCCAAGACTTCGTCGTCAATTTCCTCGGCGGTGTTTCCATCGAAGGAGCAAATGGCGAAGACACCTACGCCTGCAACGTGTTCTTGTGCAGGCCCGGACGGATGAGTTTAGGGCAGGGGGCTAGTATAGGGTTATTTGGGGATAAAGGAAAAATGGAAGCTACTACAGTATGATAGTTGCTAGTCCTTGCATCTCAATTATAGAAGCCTCCCCCCACCATATTAAGGCTTAACATCATTTTTTGAGCAGGTTCCAGGGCCGATGGAGGGTATTGGTATCGCTGGTTCGGAGTTGCCGGGGCACCATCAATGTTATCATCCTCTGCTTTTTGGCCCACTGTAGCGGCGCTTGGACAGCAGCAGGAGAAGGAGGAGGAGGAGGAGGATGAGCAGCAGCAGCACCAGCAGCAGCGGCAGCGGCAGCGGCAGCGGCAGCAGCAGCAACAACACATGGGCTGGAGGGCGAGCAGGAGCAGGGGCAGGAAGAAGAGGTCGAGGAGGAGGAGGAGGAGGAAGTTATCCTGGCCCAATGACAGTCTGGGCATGTAGTTGGGCCTGAATGGACATGCTTAGGGAGAGGCGGCCCAACCCCAAAGTTTAGCTGAACCCAAACCCAGAACCAGCATGAAACCAGAGTGTGTTTTCGGATGTATTTCCGCTTTCGCGATGAATGGTGCCGTCAGCATGAACCCGTCTGGACCGAGAAGCCCACAAACCAGCCGTACAGCAACCTTGCGACACCGTTCTAGAAGCGTCTCGTGATCTTCTCAAACCCTAACCCCCGCTTGACAGCCCACTTACTTGCCGCGATGGACAGCGGAGCGGGATTGAATTCGGTACTTTACACCCTAAACCCTGAAGGGGGAGATTCGAGAACAACTTGGCCCAGTGGACGATGCGGCTTTGCGCCGGGAATCCCAGCACTTCGTGTCTTCCGATCCCGTCCCACTAAACACCGAAATCCCCCCACCCCCTAACTGGAAAATCCCATTGGAGTATATTACGGTTTATTGGACTGGGGTTTCATATGAGGGGAAGGGGTCAGTTCGTTCAAGTGAATCAGCCATGATGCCCCAACACTGGCCAAAAATATGTTTTTCTTCTTTGCGGGCTGGTGTAGCCGTCCTGCATGAGGACTTGGCCCCAGGCCAATGGTGTCCCATAAGAACCGAAGTTCAGGCAGGAATACAACAGTCAAAAGGTGGCAGGTGCTGCACTTGCAGCATGCTTTTTTTGTCGCTGAAGCCCTGAATCGATGAACCCGAAACTCATAGATTTTTTTTTGGGGGGGTTCCCTGCTGTTACAATGAGTATGGCGCCGATCCCAAGACTTCAGCTTGGTTGCTACGATGATGCAGGTGCATACGGGCCCCTATGTTGGCTTCCCGTACGTTGGGAAATAATTTCGCAAGACCTAGCACCAGAAAGGCAAAATCATCTTACCCCAAATCCTGAAAAAGCCTATCTCTAAAGGAGCCTTGCTATTTGAGGATTGCTTGGTGGACAAGCTGGGTTGGAGTTTTATCGCGTCTCGCCTGGGCAAGGACATTATGGATGCGGAGTAGGCCTTTCTTACGTGCTACTATAGTGTACTAGGGGTACATGTGGGGATCTTATAAGGATACAGGGAAAAATGATGGAGAACCAAACGGAAGAGAACGTGGAAATGACATGGAAACTATACGATAATTAGCCCCTGTCTCGTTACTTTTTTTGTTAGGGGTTAGGGATTTGTCAAATGATTGGCAGAAGCGAGTAGGTAGCGTGTAGGGTTTGGGACTATAGGGTTCCATTCTAGGTCCACCAAACTGACGAAAAGAGCCCCAACAGACCAAAGATAAACGAGCTCTGCCCCTAGGGCTCACCGTGCTTGAGGGTGCCTGTATGTGTTGAGGGTTTTGAGCCAAGGTGCATGGTTTTGGGCTTAAGTCTTCTGGTCATGGTTTTCTTCGGATTTAAATCGAGTTTAAGAGCTAGGTTGAGGTTTGCATACGGGACTTTGGCAGTTCAGGCATGAAGTCTCAAGGTGTCCCAGTCATTGCTGTGGGCGACTTGCCAGAATGGGCTCAGAAGCTTTTACTATCTGCTGTCCGCATGATTTTCGGGCATGTACGCTTGAATACGGATCAGTTTAAAGGTGCGTTTGGTAGTTTCCATAAACAAGGGGGACCCCAATAGAGCCACAAGAATACTATAGGGCTTGTTCATACGCATCCCAAAAACGGCAGCCCTAACCTTAGGAAACTTCCTTTCTGTACTTGGATCTCTGCCCGGATTAGCCGTTCAGGACTCCTTTCCGCGGGTGGTCGAGCAAAATTGGTTTCTCAACATCATCCATCATCCCAAGCAAGTCCGCAGCAGTGACATAATCCCTTTGTACCCCCAATATATCCCTAGGGCAGTTCCAGAAAGGATCCCCCTCACCCCCTTTTGCTTGACGTCTCCAGGCCTTTTGGTGCGGGTGTCCTTAAGTAGAGAGATGGCAGATGGACCCCCGTCCCTATTGATGGGGAACATGATGATACCTTTTCATGCTAGTTTTCAGGGGGAGGTGGTTCCTAGGATCCCACCGGGAATCCTACAAAACACGCGGGCCCTCTGTGGGGTTCCACTTTAGTTCAGGAGATGGCAAGCGTGCAATCTTGGGATTATGTTCAACGAGATGCTGGAAGGGCTGACGGTTTGAAAGGGGTTTGCAGCAGCATCGGCTAATCAGCCTTGTGCCGAAGTAAAAAGTACGAATGGCTTTGCATTGGCCATGGTGTCTTAGTAAGACACCCTATGGATCCAAGTATACAAATAATACCTACATTGGGTCCTAAAGTCTATTTGGATCCCTAGGGACATGGGTAGAATCCTGAAACCTATGCAGCTGAAGACTCGGCCTGAAACATGTCATGGCCCCCAAGCCACAAATGTCCCTTCAACCTTCAGTCTCCGAAGTGCCTGTACAAACGAACCTCAGGTGTCGTCCCTGTGTAACATGGGCGATTGCGGCCAGAACCGTCTCGAACAGCTCATCTTCCGCTACGACGGAACCGCATGGTTTGCAGTTTAAGGTTTGGGGTTGTCTCAGTAGTTGGGTATGTACTCTCTAGTGGAGTGGCCCCAGGGATCACGCGGGGACTTTGGGTCTATTTATAGGTGGGCTGTTTCTGAGCTTCGGAGGACCTCTCTACGTGATGACACCACTCAAATTCAAACCAGTCAGGCTTTTCATTACAGACATTTGTGGGGGCCAATAAGCGGAATTCCCATGTTCTGCCACTGCCCAATTAGCTTCAGGTGAGCGCCGAACAGGTTAGTTTGTAGATTGGCTCCTTCATGGCTGAATGGTGGCTACCAGGGTGTATTGGACCGATTGTTGTTGAACGGGCGTAGCCTTCAGTCCTTCTGCTCTTTAATCTCACCTAGTGGGGAGCTCCCCCCTTATTCTGCAGGCTTTGGAATAAGAAGCTCAGTCTTTTTGATGCCAACCGATGCGATACTATCCAAGACTTTTGGGTCCAAAAGAACAGGTTGATGTCTGGCTCTGGGCAACCAGAACCGACCAGAACTCGCTGCAATATCCCAAGGGATCCAAGGAGCCTAAGGTATGTGCTATGTTTACACCTTCGGGGCCAAAAGTCTGTACTGTACTATTCATAGACTTGGATCCCATCGGTATATTACCTCCCATGTGAAGGAGATAAACGAGCGCTTCCCGTCTCGAAAAGCCAGAACAACTCAGTGGAAGAGCCATGCACTCGGAAGCGTTACGATATGGATAAAGGCTTGAGCCTGAGGATTTATCCCATATTTGAGAATCAAATGGAGATGAAACGGAGTCTGGATTCTGTGGGGGTTTCTGGCAGCCAAATCATACTGAGACAATATTCTCTGGCCACCTGTAACCATGGCGCATAACACTAGCTACAATAGTATCGCGTAACACCTGCATCATACCTAGCATGCACTACATACAGGGAGCTCAGAACCTACTCCAGAGGAGTCAAGGGCGACCAACGATGACTAATTCGGGGAGGTTTCACGGCTGACGTAGATGTTTCACGGCTGACGTAGATGACTGAAGAACTGCCAACATTGTCCCTATGATTATAATATCCTTGTATCAGCACTGTCTAATATAGGGCCAAGCCCGATTCTAATTGGGTACGTCGCCACATTACCCGTCAAGGAGGGGTCTTCACTTGCTGGTGCCCCATTTCAGAGGAGGGTACCCTACTGCAAGTATAGTGCTCGCGCATTCATTCCTCAAGAAGGACTACTAGAATCCACACATCTTCACCATATCCCCTGAAATTCCCTGAGCTCCTCCGTCTTTCAGATCTTTGCTGTTGATTATGAGGTGGATGGACTCGCCCTTCCCGGACTACTGGTCCTATCCGGAGGCAGCAGTTGCTAGGGCATAAATGCAGCCACGAAGCCTACTCTCAGAGGCCGTCCCCATTTTGTTGGAGAGAGGGGAGGCTTGATACATGTGCTTTCAACTTCAGCCGACGTATAGGCAGCATTCAAGTGCAGAAAAGAAGTCTGCCCGTGCATATTGTGGTGGCTGAGACGTTGCATCCATAGGGCTTCCGGGACACCGGGACATCAGGGTGCCGAAGTGAAACCTATTCCGCAAAGGCCCAGCAAGAACGTCATGGCACCAAAACAGTTCAAGGAGGATTCGGCAAATGAGATGCTTGCAGTATCACGTACAGCCTAAGGTAGTAGTGCAGGGCTGAGGCTTCCAAAAACATCGCACTCGTGGATTGGATTGCCCGTCTGTCTTGCGCAATAAAACTTCAGACATCAACGGACTTGTTGCGCCCGTTCTGCTCTTCTTGGCAAAGCGGCACAAGGTGCTTGAGCGAGCGGAGGTCCACCGGGTGCGAACTGCTGGCGCTGACGAGAAGGACCCTGGCCTATTCCGCAAATGAAATGGTTGCTCTTCTTGTGGCCATTGTCCGTCGGAACACTGGTAGCTTAGCTCCTTGGGTACATGAGGTGCCGGCTGCATCTCAGGCTCAAAGGGCGACACAGGATGATATCCTTAGTAATTAGTTATTACGGAGATGCTCATTTGAGTCAGTAATGCCATTGCTGGCAGTTCCGTTGAGCGAGACGACGCCCCTAAACCCTGCAGGAAGCATTGCAGCAGTTGGTGGATGCCACTTTCCGCAGAATACTTACGAGAGACCGAGTGCCTGATGATGCCCGAAACTCAGACAGCAGGTGGGGCTTTCTCAAAACTTTGGCCGCGAATTCCCAGGAAAATCCCCCCGTCTTTCTGCGCGAACCCGGCATCCAGACACCTGTGCAATTTTGAGAATTCAGGGGGCCTGGGGGCTAGAGTACAGGAACTATAGATCCTAGCTATGTTTGAAAGGTCATATTTCCCGGTGCAAGATTCACGGCCGGTGTGAGGGCTTCCCACAGCAACTCATAGCAGTCTTGCGTGCATGTTCTCAGCAGAGCTTGTATTCTTCTGCTCTAGACTTGTTCTATCACACTTGACATTACACGGAAGCTTTTGTGGGAAAGCACGTGCATGGAAGATTTTGTCCGCGGAAGCTTGCGCAGAACATCCATCATCATTGCTCTGTGCGTTTGAACTCACAGGAAGAATGGAACCTCAGCAAGGAAAGGCCGCTCGCAGAGGATGGACCCAAGCTGCGCCGAAGAGCCAAGCCAAAGAGTAATAGTTTAGCGGCTTGAACAAAGAGCAATATCATTCCCTACTAATCGATATAGAGCCAATGTGACTATGGTGCCCAATTCCGTCATATTCTATTCTACTTATTCAAGCCAATACAACTCCAACTGCAGCGCTCAAGGTTCGCAAGAAAGACCTGCTCAACTGGTTTCATGGCGAAGGCATCAGCCAACAGAAGACAGCAACAACAAAGCGTCACAAAGCAAGGATGGTTCGCAGCACTAGTGGCAAGCCTGGCACGCCGTCGAAGGCGGTAGCCCAAAAAGTTCGGACAAACGCAACCGCAAAACACAAACGAGCATGAAACTGGGGAAGGTGCGTGCGAAAGCTTATGTTCAGTAACTTTTGGCTCTGCGGAGGGGTTTGGTGGCAAGATTTGTTATTCCCGCTGCAACCGCGTTGGAATAAGAGCCACCGATGCAACATATTCTTGAACATCCTCAAAGTCGGGGTGTGCGGGTGTTCGTGATTAATCCGATCTCTTCAATTATAGTCAGGGTGCCCCCGAATGATAAGCAACTGAAAGAGTCTCACACTTTTCGTTTCAGGCTGCACGGTAACCCTACAGATTCCTCTTTTTAAGGTCTGGGGAAATCATTTGCTTTGATTCTCGCGGCTTTATTAAACTACGAAAATGCCTCTGCCCATGAAGTAGACGTTGACTCGTAATCGTAATCTGACTCGAAAAGCTGTTTGAATCTGGGGGTTAGGAAAAAGTTGATGTGATGTTAAAAAGTGTAAGACCTCCCTCCGCATGGGTTAGGCCCAAGGGTTAGGCATGCACTGTTGTCTCGGTACCGACTCTGCCGAGGATGCCGTTGACGACGAAGAAATGCCATATCGCATTGAGGCCTGCTGGCTATTTGTTCCAGGGTTTGGGGGGGCTTGGCGTCGTTGAAGGCTTAGGTGTTTTGGGGTTAGGGACGTAAGACCTCTTGCAAAAAGGTTTCACAATTTGGTGTCTGCATGGTTGCTTAATGGCCAGATGCCAGATATTTCAAGGGGGAGGGGTGGCGGCGGACGTCCCCCATGCCAGCTTCGGCAATGCCATTACAATAGGAGAAAGGATATCCAGACACTTGGCTGGGACGAGGTTCCAGCCAATGGAGACGGCTTTTTGCTGTAGTCTGCCCTGAGAACCCTGCGCTTTGTGAGATGGTTTCTTGAAATCCGCATGCGATATCATTGGTATCATGTTATTTCATATTCTCAGGTTGTACGTATCTAGTTGCATTTTCCGAATTAGTTGTAGCCAACACATTCAATCCCTCAGCGCCACAATATATGCCTGCGTAATCTGTGGGAACCACTCACGCGGAGCTTTACGTGCACCACTTGCAGGTCGTCCATGCCTTCCGCAGTGAGCATGCTTGCCGCGGTCTCAGCCTTTGAGTTTTTCAAATTGATCCTACGACGTCGGGCTCGAGGCGGGCTTGCCTCTTCTTGGTCTCTCCCCTCAATATCGTAGTTCGTTCCTGTAGGTAGGGGCCCCCAACCGGGACACCAACGCACTGGTACCCTTTCCATGGGGCCCCCAAATTGTACTTGCTCCTAATTTTGGGAAACCCCCAAATTTAGCATTCCCAGCTCACCGTAGTAAACGGCAATCTAAGAGCCCAGGTAAAAAGGACACAGCGTGACAGATTTTGCATTAGAGGGTGGGCGGTGATTCATATCAGGTGGATAGGATTGGACATTGGAAGGTAAGGGAGATCATGGGCTGTCTGTGAAAAGTGTTGTTTGCATCCTTTCTGAAGGGTTAAGTTGGAAGTTGTAGAATAGTGGAGCTGATCTTGTGCCCCTATGGTGACAAAGTGTGCTGTTGCGATCATGATGTTGAACCCCTGCAACGACCCTATGAATGCGGTCAGGGGTTGCCTGCCCCCCAATAACCCGCCTTGTTCAACACAATTTTCAGGTGAGTAGTGTGTCCCATTTGCTTCTTCCGTGGCCCTTGTATATGTCTTCCGCTCCACCTGGCAAGCCTCGCACCCGAGAACTTGTTCAAAGCATTTCGTTTCCAACCTTAGCCCCATATTCTTTGCACGGTCCCCCTTACGTGAGTAGAATATGAACATGGGATGTACGTGATCTTATTTCGGTTTTACGGGAATTCCATATTCTGTCTATTCAAGGGGGACTATAAACTCCAAATCACCCACCCCATACCCTAGATCCCAACCTCAGCGCTAAACCCTTCGGTCGGCATCTGAGGGCTACACCACCGGCTGTCGCAGACTCGTCAGGAAATTGCTGCATACGGATTCTCCCAAAGTTGGGTCTGTGGGGTTCTGGAGAGGCACTAGGGATACATGAGGAATAGTAGGTTGTAGCGGCGCCCCTGAAGAATCATAGGGGGATGCAATTCCCTAGAGGTTTTGCTGTTCATGGCTCAGAGTTTAGGACGCTTTGGGTTCAGGAGTTTGGGATTCAGGGCCCATGCAAAGCTTTGGATTCGGGACGTAGGGACGTAGAGTTGGGTGCTGGGGAGTGGAGTGTTTTGTTGGAGTTCAGGTGCAGGTTCGGAGTCAGGGTGCAGGGTATCATGGGTTTGTCTCCACAGAGAAGCGTCCTCTGGGGTGTTTCCCAGCATGAGGGGTTGGGGGGAGGTGGGGGGGGTGATAAGCAGAGGAGAAACTATCCAAATAAAGGCAGCTCAGAGTCGCCTTTTGATTTTGGGATGCGATATTCATGCAAAGGTTAAGATGGCGTAGGGCTTCTGATCAAAGAGCTTTTGCAAGCAGCCCCAAAGCCACACCCTTCAGCTGTAGTGCGATGAAGGACACATGAACTGAAGTTCCTGTAGGTTTAGGTATACTTTAGGTGAACCCCCCCACCCAGCAATAGTGACCATAAGGCATAATGGTGATTCTATTAGGGTCCTCTTATATTCCGCTTGCTAGCACTATTACAGGGTCGGGGGTAAAGCTAAGGTATATTCTAAACCCACCCTCAAAGCCAATTACACAGCTTTGAGAAGGATTTGGAAGTCGAACACAGGGGAGGAGTCCTTGGCCGATGATTTTGAACATCTTCTGGGCTGCTGTTAAGGAACTTAAATTAAGCGTCCCTCAGCAATTACTATTTACCATTATATCCCACATGATCCATATGCCCATAGTATGGTAGCCTAGTTTCCTTAGCAGCAGCCCAGTCTTTGTCAAAGTCGTGGCTCGGGGTATGGAAGCTTAGTCATAGCAAGAGCTTCGAACCTCTACTGCATCGACAAATACATCACATGCTGCGGAACATTTTTGACATTAGTGGCGGAGCGGGGTGTTTGACACTAGTATGAAGGGATTAGATGCCCTATGCATTGGGACGCAACCTGAAGCCCTCTCAGCACAGGAGGAGTGCGAAGACTTCGGAGCCAAAACCGGCGCCATGGAAACTTTGCTGCAAACGCGGCTGGCTCCAGGACGGCCAGTGGGGTTCAGCGTTGGGCACTGCCCCCCCGCACCTACGACAAGTCACACATGTAGGACCTAACTGTTACGAGAAAGGGGCATTACCTAAGTTCAGAGTTTCAATGCTTAGGGGCTTACATATAGAGTCTGGGATTGCAGGAAGAGCTTTAGGGTCCCGGTCTTGGATAGCCTGCATGTTCCAGGCTCAGTGCGGATTGGAACTCAGGGCTTCAGGACGATGTGGGCTTGCCGGAAAACCCCAGGCTGTGAGGAAACCCTGAGAGCCCTTACTCAACGCCCGTCAGCGGGCCATGATTCATGCATACATGCGCATTTCTGCCATGCGATCGTCAGATCCGAACAGGCAAGACACGCATAGTACTGTTTAGAACTGCATCAACTACTAGTGTGGGACCAGAAACAGTCCCCAAAACCATTCACTTATGTCGGCAGCCTATCAAAAATGACTGAGGCTTGCATGGTAACCAGGCAACTGTGTAAGGTTGTTTGCTTGTGACAAGCCATTCTGTCAATCACCATGGATCCTCCGGTGCTGCTGTGGCTGGCTTTGGATTTAAGACCGCGAACTTCACCAGTCAAAGCCAAAGCAGCTATGCACCGGGAGGGAAGGGGGTGTCGCGACGGCGCACCCTCGACATCTCCAACAGATTTAGAGATTCCGACCTGTGGGTTTTTTGGATTCGAGTCTAACGCACAATCAGGGGCTGGGCTGCAAGTATCCACAACGAAGACTTGAGCCCAAGCACTCGGGCCCAAGCTGCCGAAACGCCCTAAACTACTTAGACATCCCAACTTCTCAGCTAAACTCCGTAACTGCAAAGTCGGGACTCAGACTACTACATTGTAAGCAGGGGACCATATTGACTTCCATGTCTGCTGGGGAAAGGGTAACCACCACAGCTGGAGCAGGCGAAGCTTACCTTTTCCACGGGACCAACCCATCCTCAGCCGGCGCCTAAGCTTAGGGCAGGGTCATAGAATTCTCAAACCATGCCGTACGGATCCAAATAGCCCAATGTAGGCAATATTTGAAAATTGTTGGGCCCAATGTGGGTATTATTTGTATACTTGGATCCCTAGGGCATGAGTTTCACAACATTACAGATAGAGCCCATCGTAGGAACTAAGTGGTCCTGCAAACTGTTTCGCGGAGCTGTTGTACAGATGGGAATGTCCTTTTCGGCTATACGATAAAGATTCTGGTAGTGTATGCAGTACTTGCGTGATTCGGCACCTTTGGTTCGGCAGGGTTTCGGAATGAAAGTTTTGCCCACCTCTACTTATTGGTTCTGAAGGGCAAGTGGGGGAGGGAAGGAAGATGTAAGTACGATTATTGCAGGGGTATAAGCTATGATACAGGGATTATTAGATAGAAGATGGGGCACATGGGGATCTTTTAAGAATATACCGAATGCGATATTCTATCTACTCTCCTGAACCGCAAGTAAATGCCGCTGCAAACCCAAAACATTACCTGCTGGTTACTGGTAGGGAACGGACGAAAGGGTCTCAATTCCAGCCCGGACAGAATCTGAATACCCTAAACCCTAAACCTGAATAAAGTCTGAATAAGCCTGAAACCCGTATAAAAGGTCTGAATAACCAATATTGTAGTACCTTACAGCCTAAGCCCTAAATAAAGTCTGAATAACCGAATAGCACCGTAAACCCTAAACCCTAAATAAAGTCCGGATAACCAGTAGTACCCTAAACCCTAAGCCCTTATAAAAGGACTGAATAACCAGTAGATTTCTATGTCTTTCCCCGCCTTCTGAAGAAACACCCTAAACCCTAAATACAGTCTGAAGAACCAATAGTACCCTAAACCCTAAACCCTAAAAACAGTCTGAACAACCAATAGTACCCTAAACCCTAAAAACAGTCTGAATAGGTACCTATAGTACCCTCAACCCTAAGTACAGTCTGAATAGCCCGTACACTCCCCCAGACTAGCATGGAAACCCATATAGCCCCATTTCAAAGGGACTCTAGTCTTTATGGGGCCCTTTTTGGGTTTCCATATTAGTTTCCAGGAGTGTAGTCTCCTGAGGCCATGAGCATCCTGAAGACAGGCTTTGTGTTGGACCATGCGGGCAGTGCCGGGCCCAAGTGCATAATCTTCTGTGAGCGGTTTAGGGTTTTTAGGGTTATACAGAATAATGGCAAGAATATAATAATAATGGTAAACATAGTGGTAAGAATGGTAATAATACTAATAGTAATGGTAATAATGTGTATATATATGTAGGGCTTGGGGTTTAGAAGCTACTGGCTACTGTCCGTGTTTCCATTGCCATGGCACTGAAACGGATTGGGGGTGAGAAGGTTCCATGCAGTAATTTATGAACTTTGACAAGGGCCTGCATAAGTATGGACATGCCAGTGTGCCGCAGCTCGTGCTTGCATAGGGTTTCTCATGTGGCAATGAGGGAAGACACACAGGCCTGCGAGCATGTGTGCGCGTGCACAAATGTAGCGTATGCTGCAAATACAGTGACAGTCCCTGTATAAACATGTAGACAGACGTTTGAGAGTATTTGTTGTCCACAGGTGCACCTGTGAGAAACTGCGAGCTTGAATCCTTGACCCTTTGATGGGTAATGTAGACCCATGATTAATAAACTCCCTCCTTTTAAGGGCCTACATCTTAGGATCCCTATTACAATCCCTATTACTGGGAGGGGGTTTATTAATCAGGGGTCTGGGTTATCCCAGGTGCAACGGGAACAATGTATGGCGCGGGCGTGGCTTGCTTTCAGCTTCAGCCGCATCATTGGCAGCCTGCGGGTTGCTCCCAAAATCCTTGGTCCGGTTTTGATGTAGTCCCCCTTAAGTAGATAGAATATAGGGTATATTATTGGGGTTATAGAGGGATAATGGAAAAGAACATGGAATCTACTATATCATAATAGGGTATGTATTGGGGAGTAGATAGAATATGGCTTTGGGTATATGATAATAAGATCCCCATATATCCCATATTCTATAAGGGGGACTATCCTGTGCCAGTATCATATCTAGGTAGGCAAAACCTTCTAGGTGTGACCAGGTAACGCGATATAGTCCAGTATGGTTGGCTATGATATATATATATACATATAGATATGGATAGTATCAGTGTCTCGAAAATTGATTGCCTGCTTGGGCCATTATCACATGTGACCTTCAGGAGTTTGCGTGCAGAAATCGGACCTTGGTTTAGGAAGCTGCCCGCGGCCATATTATTTCCATACCAAATTTCCTTTCATCAAATCTCTCCATCCCAAGAGCCACCTTCCGCAGTCCATAGCAGAGGGCTACGCATAGCCCAACACGAGGCTTGCTGTGTAGTAGCTGAAGTTTGCCCAAAGACTATCCCACCTCTACTTTGCTAAGAACTTGGGAGCTTATGCTTGAGGATTGGCCGTGCAGAGCTTCTGTAACCTGAGCCTTGCAGAGTTCATTCACGAGCAATATCGCATTTGCAGTGTATGACTACTGGTAATAAGCGCTTGTTATTCCTAGAGTAACCAAGCTTAAGACTTCTTTGCTTTAGGCATCTGGGCGTACAGGAACAGCAGGATTGCCGTGGCGCCTCCTTGTCATAGTAAACGACCTATCTCGCAGCCCAGGTTTACATGGCGGAGTGTTCGTCCAAGTCGGATGAATACGGCCGAGACGACGGAGGAAACACTTACCCCTCCTTGCACGCCATGCTTGTATGTCCGTGGCTCAGACCGTTCAGCTGGTTTCTGGCCTCCGGACTTGGAACAGTATATCATCCGGTGCCCAGCACCGACCTGTGGCAGGAGGTCTTGTTTCTGAAAGGCAGGAATATGGATGAAGGCCGCCCCAGGACAACAACCCAACCCAAGAACGCCTGCAGGGTCTGGATTTGTGAGCAATTTTCAATACAAGCCCTATTTCTGCTTGCTAGCACTACCGCTACCATTTCTCCTCCTCCCTAACCCTCTTGGGCATTCTCGTTGATTTTCCGTTCTTGCGACTAGTGATGGCTTCACATGGTGGCCGTCACATGAACGCACGGGACCAAATTTGGCGCCCAAAGATCTCATTCGCCCCCGGCAACTCCGAAAACTATACGCCCCAACCCTGCGACGCCAAGTCTACGAGGAACCAAGAGACACATAGCCCAAATGCCCCAACCCAGACTCAGGGGGTCCATACATGCATAGTTAAGAGTGCCCTGGCTTTGAGCAACACCAGTATTCAGACTGCAAAGCTCTACCTGGACTGAGCGATTCCTACTTTTCGGGATCCCTTAACCCTAACCCCAAAACCTAAACCCTGTAAATCATGCTGAGTTTTAAAGAAGAGTTGAAGAAAACTAAACCCTGAAGAGTTGCAGGGTAGAAGCATACAATGAAAGCACATCCAGAGTCCAGCTATACCCTATACATCCCAAGGCAAGTGCTTCGTGGGAGTGCCCTATGTCACCGACAAAGCCGGAGACCACGTGGCAGCCTCAGGTTCTCATGGTTTTAGGGTTTCAGGGTTTGGAGTTTTAGTGTTCAGGGTTCTAGGGTTTTGGCCTTAGGCATTTGGGTTTTAGGATTTTAGGGTTCAGGGTTCTAGGGTATAGGGTTTTAGGGTTTTAGGGTTTAGTTTTTAGGTTATATGAGCCACCGTCAATGTAAGGCTTATTGAGGCGCCCTTGACAGTGGACATCGGGTCCCTCTTGTAGTTTAGTATAGTACCTGATATAGTCCCTAGTAAGGAGCCCATGCCCGTTCAAAGCATGGGAAATGTTGACTGTAGCTGGTATAGGGTTTGGGCTTATTTGTGTTAAGGGTTGTGGGGGTTATCTGGGGCGTATGTACACTGTAACCATTAATCTGGGTTCATATAAGGTTTGAGGTTTCATCCAGGGCGTTACGTGGGTTTAGGGCTTTGTTGGGTGAAATGTGGTGTTCTGCTGACTTTTGGCCCTTAACCTCACCCGAACTCTAGGGTTGAGATAGAGAAGACTGAGACTGGGAGAGAGAGAGAGAGAGAGTGGGTTGCTGTTCAGGAACTTAGACTAAGTGACTATAACAAAGAAACTTATCATTCACCATATACCCTCATTATGGTAACTTAGCTTAAGTTCCCTGACAGCAACCCAGGGGAAAGAGAGAGAGAGCGAGAGAGCCCTCGCCTCGAGCGTGTATACGGTTTTTAGGGTTGTAGGTTGGATGCTGCCCACTTGCAGTATTAGTTGGCGAATGCTCATTCTACATAGCTCCTTGATATAACCCCCAATATAGACTATAAATGGGTGGGGGCTGTACCCAAGTTTAGTAAGTGATGGACAGCTGCAGGGCACTAGCCGATTTCAAGATGTACTCGCAGACAACTGGAGCTCTACAGTTTGCATCACCTTTCACGCCAGTACACATTGAACCCCAGCCAACAGCATGAGAGTTTAGGATCTAGGGTTTAGGGCACCGAACCCCAAATCAGACAAGTAAATTTGCATTTGAAGGCGCAGTTCATGTCTTCACCCACACTCTAGCAGGTCCAAAATCCTCAACGTGAAGCCCCAGCATCCCCGTCCCCACTAAACGCTAAACTCTAAACTCCTAGGCCACTCCACTAGACCCTAGACCTTATAAACCCAAAACAAGTAGGCCCTGAAACCATAAACCCATGGTAGAGGTGGGCCCAGCAAGAGAAGCCGGAAACCACTGCATCTGCGGAGACAGAGAAGCCAAGGCCCGCGCATCCAAAGGGGAATGGATCCTCATTGTAGTATCTTACATAGGGTTTTGGAAACCCTAAAACCTGATACGAACCCCCGTATTGGAGCATGAAATGCTCACGTCCAGATGATTAATTTATTTCGGGGTATTATGGTACCCAAAACAGAGTAAGATTATATCCTCCTTTTGGGTATAGTATTTTATACAAGGGATATTATCTTACTAGGTTCAACCACCAAAAAAGCATTACTCAGATGGGGCCACTATTGATTATGGGGACGGTGGGTTTGGTCTGTGGGATGCAGGGGTCGAGGGTAAACACTTGAGCCATTGTCTTAAATTCCTAGTATCCCCCTTAATAACCAGTAGTCCCCTATATCATCCCTTATACAAACCCCCTTTAAGTCCCTGTTAATAACCCCCATAGTAGTTCCCCCATATCATCCCTTATACAAATCCCCTTTAAGGTGTTTAGATTATGGAACACTTGAGATGGAGAGGTTAAGGGTTGCAGAGCTTGAGGGATTCAGGTTACAGCTTGGCGGGGTCTTCGAAAATGGGGATGCCGTCACCTGAGCCCCAAAAGTATGTAGATTGATGGGCTTTCGGGCTATTTTTAGGGGTTTGGGGCTATTGTTTGGCTCACTTTAGGGGTTTAGGTAGTTCCTTATAGACCACAAGACTCAAAAGCAAGAATGGGCTCATTATGAGGATGCCTCCTCAAAATTAACAAAGTTCCTTTAGTTTAAGACCCGCCCGCGAAGCAAGGGTTTAGCTGCTGTCCGGATGCGGCTACCAGGACAGGGGGCTTGCCAAATCTCTATCCCCAAAACGTATACTTTTGTGTAGTCATGTGATCGCTGAGGTGTCCTAATTTGTTTGGGGGAGGAGGTTCTTCCCTAAACCTTAAACTTGGGGTTCTACATCCTTCTAGCACAGCGAAGAGGATCCCAGTGAGGGATTCTTTTCATTTATGTTGTGTCTAATCCACATGAGCTGCTGTCGAAACTCCCAGTATCCCCCCGTGATAACCCCTATAGTAGTCCCGTGTATAGTCCCTCATACGCACCCGCTTCGAGGAGTTTGAGATATGGCTCACATCATCATCGTAAGGTTGGGATGTACTTGCTGGTGGTAGTAGGGAACCCAAGCCCTGTAAGCCCTAAACCCTAAAAACAGAACCACACCCCCCCCCAAAAGCTAAACCGCGCGTAGGTTCCGCTTTCTTCTCATGACTGAGGGCTTCTCAAGATGAGTTGATTGTGATGTACATGCCGGGGGTTCCAGAAATTTCGGTGCAGTTTTGGGCGCACCTCGAATACATCAATTCGGACCATATTATATTGGGGGGCCCAATGGGCTACATTTGCCCGCCCTGCCCCCCCTCACCCACTTGGAAAAAAGCTTGAGCCGCACATCAACAAGTCTGCAAAAGCTGATTGTACTGGCAGCAGCAGCAATGTAGATAGCGAGATGCATTTTGATCATTCTAAAGCCGCAAAGTTGCAACCTTTCTGAGGTGGGAACCTACCGTGAGTTTGTCTTCTTCGATGAGCGTCAGGCATGGTGGGTGAATACTAAGAAGGGCAGGTGTGGGGTAGAAGGCTCGGAAGTGTCGACATGTTGGGTACAAAGCAACAACTATTTGCAAGAGAAAGGCATGTGCCTCTTGGCAGGTCTATCCAGAGTATGCCATCATCTACAGGAGACAATACGACAAGAAGAAGGCGCGGACGCGAATCACGGCGGTCGGCTCCGTGTTTGGCCAAGAGTTCTCCGAAATAGTGTACTACAGCAGCAAGATGGAAGACAGGACCTACCTTCAGCCTCCCTCATTTCTTAAAGCCCTGGGGATGGATTTGACGGGAATCGTCTGAGTTCTACATTGAAGAAAGAGGGCTTTCTATCATTGGCCTGATCCTCTTTCAAGCGTGATGCAGACGCATTCTTTGGGGCCTCTTGGATGAAGGTGTCCAACGTTTAGGGATTCCAAACCCAAGGTACTCTTAATCCCCCAAAAGCTGACATGTCTTAGGTTTTTAGATAGGTTGTGGTGTGTATATACGTTTCCCAGGAATACTGGAGGTCAATGAAAGAACCATGGGGTCATACCCAAGCATGGTGTGCTGCCGAAGGTGCCAGAAGAGATGGTACTGCCAACCTCCGGCCTCCCTCCAAGCGCAGGGGTTCAGGATTTCCGGGTTTTGGGTTTCAAGTTTCAGGTTTAGGGTAGGGGGCTTCGGGATTTTTCCTGAAGTAACCTTTGGTGATTGAGGTTTTGGTTGTGCTTCAGGTTCAGGATTTTACAAATTTAGTGTGCAGTGCCATGGGGAATGGGGAATCTTTCTTTCTTGGAGGTTACAACAGGGGCTACAGTGATATCTTACAGAAGGATTACGCACGGTTTGAGTATAGGAAAGTAAACCCTTTAAACCCTAAACTAAACAAGGCTGCTTCTGCAGCCATTCCATTTGGGTGGTTGTGTCAGGCATGCGGTTGATCTTTTTCAAGATTTTTCAGCGGTGCGTGGGCGGGGAGCCAACTTAAAGTTTCTGAAAGAGTTGAATCGGGATCCCAGGAGGATTTAGAGGGTTTAGGGCTTAGAATTTTGTCTTTGAAGGATTCTTTGGCTGAATGCTGCGCCTGAGGGAGGACTGCTGGAGGCTTCTAGTAAACTGGTTCGGTCAGGTTCGAGTGTCTAGCATAAGAATGATTCACAGGGCAGCCTTCAAAGGAGGGGGGGTTGTAATCATGTGGGCTTTCCAAAAATGAGGGAGGTTCCTTTGGATTGCTGGGTTGTCCTTATATGTCCTTACAATAAGGCTGCATGTTAATTAGTCAGCTTCTTTAGGGGGCCTAAATTTCTTAGGAACCCATGCTGGAAGTGCGAGCGCAGGTAAGATCTTGATTTCTTCCTTGCGATCTCTGCAGTTTTTTTTTGACCTTTGTAGCTCTGGATTCTGGTATCCCATTCAGGGACTCAAAGTTTACGCTCTCCCTACCAAATAGTCTATCTAGCTGATCAGGACTGCCTCCCGTCTCGCCAGATGTGCTCCCTTCCATAGATCAAGATAGGTCGATTCCCCCTGCAGGCTTTCATCCTTAGATATGGAGTTAATACAGCCTTAATATACCTACAATAGTCCTTTGTGGTTACCTATTCCTGGGTGGGGCATTGACCCAATGAATACCTGAGCCTGAAAACAATCACAAGTGAGGGCCTGTCAACATCGGTGGCCGCATCAAACAGAGACGAGGAATTTTGACTTCCCTCCATTTAGAGCCCTTGAATTGCTATATGGTGCGTGTTGTCAATTCTGAGCTCCTTTTGCAAGAGGCAGACTCCCAGACACACTACCCTACAACCCTTGCGATCGTTTTCATAAACCCTGCCGTGTTTTTTTTCGAATATGTTGGGAGCGGCCAGCGTCTTTCGCTGACAGAGGATGAGGCAACTATTTAAGTCCGCGCCTGCAAATGTCAGCAGCTAGGTAATGTCTTCTGAATGTTTCGAAAGTGGGGCAGCTTCGGCCGAGCCTTGTAGAAGTAGTATAAAAGACGGGGGGTGCTGCTGAACTTAGATTAAGTTACTATAATGTAATAATGAAACCCTCTTATTTAGTGTATACTCAGATTTTGGTAACTTAAGCCCTATACCCCTAAACCCTATATACCCATATTGTGGTAACTTAAACTCTATACAGTAGCCCTAAACATTATATACCCACTTATACCCTGAACCCTAAACCTATATACCCTATATTATAGTAACTTAATTTGAGTTCCTTAGAACCGAAGTGGGGGTTTCCCAAAATTCAGGGTCCCGTTTTGGGGGTCCCCATCATAAGGCTTCTAGTATTTTGATGTCTATATTGGGGTCCCCCCAGCTTAGGAATCAAAAGCTTAAACTCTACCCTAAACCGCATTTAGGGAAACTCAAACCCTGGAGTCTCTAGGGAATGAACTCAGAAACCTAAGCCGCTTGAGTCTCTACATAGCTCATCTGCTGAGGCACAACTGGCCGGTTCTGGCAGATGAAGGCGCCAGAGTGGAGGCAGGCCACGTGCTCCATTTGGGGCTCAGTAGGATTTAGGGTTCCGGATTCAGGGGTTAGGTTAGGGTTTACGGTGTAAGGTGTGGGGTTGAGAATTTCCCTTGAAGGTTGAATGCAGCAAGTCGCGCTATTTTGCGATAAAAGCAGCGGCTGCGCAGTACGTGCCCCTTAGACCTAGTCCCCGTGCCCTCTACCCCCATAGTTTCGAAGTATATATAGGCGCAAAGAGCGCGCTTGATGAAGGAATATACCTTAAATCCTGAATGAAATCATATTAGGGTATGTCATCTAGAGTGATGACACTCCTTAGTTGAGGTTACTTGGCCCCCTGGGAAGCTTACATGTTGCATAGTAGTTTGCATTTTCTTTTCCATTATATACTGTGGTAGTTTCCATGTTCTTTTCCATTATCCCTATACAACCCCAATGTAGGCCCAAAAGCATCGTAAGGACAATCCTTCACAGGCCGTTCTTGCGCTGCCCTTTGCCCTGCAGGTCTCTCAAAAGCAACGCCTTGCGAGAGTTCCATGTGAGCAATTCCCAGTATTTATCATTCGGATACATAGCAGGTGTAGATCCTGTTGTTGATCATATCCAGTCATATATTTATATATGCATATCTATGTATTTAAATAAATATATATGTATATATACACACCCTTGCTTCAAACAACATTCAAGCGAGCCAGGATGCCTTATGAACCCAAGATACACACACTCATAAATGATAAGATTCTCACATCCTTAAATCCCTATATTCCCCCAGTTTCCATTTCATTTTCCATTTTCTTTTCCATTTGATTCTCCATTATAGGGGGATACTATAGTGACTTAAATTAAGTTCCTTTGCAGCAAATGCCAAAAAACTGGAATGGCTAGGAATCCTTATCGAGTGGGTAATTGTGTTGATGCGACCTTGGGTGCCCCTCGTTTGGCAGGAATGTCCCGCCTGAAGTGAACAAAGTCTTGCGCCCGCCTCAGAATCAACTTCTGAGTCTCTGCAAGTTGCGCCTGTTTTGATTTATAGTCCCCTTTACAGGATATGGGGGGTATATGGGGATCTTATTGCAATATCGTATACCCGAAGCCATATTCTATCTACTTAAGGCCTTAATGGGGGACTACAACCCCAATATATACCCTAGTATTATATAGTAGTTTCCATTCTTCTTTCCAGCATCCCTATATTACATACCCCCCATATTCTATCTACTTAAGGGGGACTTTTGAGTCCGGGGCCCAGGGATTGGCATGGTTACTCAAGGGACCTTGATCTTGTCACGTTGCCTTATCAAGGGACTTCCAAGAGGCTGTAAGGAATCACTCAGTCTGCTGGTTGCTGGATGCAGCTTAAAGCTCGTTGGTTTGGGGGGGGGGGGGTACATTTACAATCAACGCCAGTTCTGCTTTTTATGGTCCAGTCCAGCCCAAATGCATGAAAAGACATACAGGGACATATGCATGCTTTTGCATGTGCATATGGGTCTACGTATGTGTATGAAACATGTGTGCATGTCTGCTTGTATCCCATCAAGGTGTGGGCCTTAGGATTTGTCGGGTCGAATTGATAGCCGTCCTGGATTGGACATTTGTGTCTAAGAAGAGGGCCCCAAGGGATCATGCTTGCGCTTTGGAATATACATGTCTACCCCAAGAAATGCGCCCCCACCCAGTTCAGTCTCCTTACCCCAAGAAATGCACCCCCCCCCCACCCAGTTAAGTGTCCCTTCAGACAATATTCTAGTATTTTGTGAGAGATGTTTATCAGGTAGCTATTATGAGGGGATTGGGTTTGCTTACTAGAGTGGGGATTCGATCATCCCTTGGAAGCACCCAATAATTCATCAGGCTACAGGTCCACATGCTGTGACCTACATGAGCTGTAGTCTAAACTCCTTAAGGGGGATTATGTAGGGGATTATATAGGGGACCCTTCTAGGGCTTCTTAAGGGGGATACTAGGAGTTTAGACTACAGCTCACATGGGTTTGGGGCACCTAAAAGCCTGATCTTCTTGACCCTAAGCCCTCAAGCCCAGAGAAATACAAAATGTACAGGGCAAAAAGCAAAACGGAAACTTGCTCAAAACCCGGTCAATACTCCCGACCTGCACCCTATACAATTTGTATACACCCCTATCAGGGTTTTGGGTACTTAAAAGCCTAGCAGCTTAGCATTTGAGTAGTTTGGACCCTCACCGAGCCTGACTTCAGGATTCAGGCGATGAAGGACGGGGATGAGGAGGTGAGCCTCACGCTTCGGGCCTGGACGTGTAAGGGTTTAGGGTCAAGGGTTTAGGGATTAGGGTTGGTGGTTAAGGGATTAGGGTTCAGGGATTAGGGTGTAGGGTTAAGGGATTAGAGATTAAGGTTTAGGTGGTAATTGTAATAGTGGTATGTAGGGTTATACAGGGTTTACATAAAGAAAATGGAAACTACGGTACGGTGTATATGGTTGTATATATTAGTAGGAACTCCCCTGTAATAGTCGTATAACAGGTCTATAAGAGGAGCCGGACATAATCCTTATTATCCCTTGAAGTCACTATTACTAGGTGCGGGGCCCCCTAAGCTATATGCTACGTTGAGGAAGGCATTGTGGAAGTATTTATACGGATGCTATGACCTTGGATGCGCACGTAACATGAAGATGCTGCGGGCAAATAGGGATGTGTGTGGGTAATGTTAGGCTTCAGGGCTTATGTAGGGCTTATAATTAGGGAGTATAAGCGTTAAATGTAGCATGGTAACCGGCGACAGGAGCAACAAGGACGATGAACATCACAAAATTCGCAATGGTCTTGCGAATTCTTGCCGGAGACACAACCTTTAAACTCCTTGAGCTGCTTTAGGGAGTAGGAAGCTCCAAGGAATATTGTCGGATTTGTAAAAGAGTTGGATAATTTTGCAGGGTTTAAGGTTCAGGGTTTAGGGTTCAGGGTTTAGGGTTTAGGGTTGCATTCATCCAAGCAGTTTCCGTTGCTGATGGCGGGGCCCTTACAAGCAATGACCGGGACTTTGTTTACCATCAATTTATGGGGATGACATGTCCCAGTATGAGGGCCTACCTACTGCAAACTGCCCTACTTATCCCAGAGAAAGGTGAATCCTTTAAGCAGTAGCCTCTTACACGTGGGCACGTCTGTTTGGGATGTGAGGGCTTCAAGAAATCAGGATCTCTTTGAATGATTTTGTACTGGGCTCCTATTTAGAAAAGAACTGTGCACAGATCTGTACTTGTACTCAAGCTTTTGGCACGTTAGCTTTCTTACCCTTCCGACCATTGGGAGTGAGCTCCTATCTTAGCTTCGAGCCCCTGCCTCAGACGCATTTCGGTGACTTCCAATGCCTAGTATCAGAGGAACTGAGCGCAAGATTGCGTTTTGACAGGATAGCTGGAAGAACTTTCCAAGCTTTATCCAGATCATGGCCCAGCCCCTATGGTCCCGTTGCGCTGCATGACTGGTCTGCAACTCACGCCCATGAAGTGTCTCAAGACGAAGCAGCCCTGAGAGACTGGTAGCGCCTGAACAAGCGTGTCCCCTTTCTCTTGCTGATCTTGAGCTGAAGAGCCCTCGTTCTTCAGTGGTTTGGAAGGGGAGCCCTGATACACGCAATAATACTGTTGGAGCCCGGACAATCAGGCATGATACTCCCCTTAAAAGTCCGTGCAGAACAGTGCAGAACTATCTTAGAGTATGCCCACAACCCGCTTCCGGCCATTGGAGCCCCTAGAACAGTACCGCTTTGAAGAAGAACCGCTCATCTCCACCCGTCCCCGCGCCAGCCCCGTTTTCAAGCAGAGTCCACTTGAGGTTGAACGGCACAGAGTATGCCGGCAACTCAGATTCTGGCATTCAGGTCCCCCTTCCTGGCCCTAAAAGTCAAAGTATATCTATCTGGATTCTATGTATGTTTGCCAAAGACTATAGTGCTAGCATAGTTTGCTACCTAAAGTCGCAAAGGTCGGGCAAAGGAAACACCACGAGGAGGGGGCACAAAGATCTTCGAAGAGCACTGCAGAAGAAGCGTGAGGTGAGAATGGATGGCAGAGGTGAGAAAACTTGAAAACTAAAAGCTATTTGTTCTCTGAGAGGCCTTGTTTTGGAGCTTCACCACAAGTTATGAGAGTCAGAATTTGGGTGTCCTGCTTCCACCTATAACCAACATAACGTAGTTTTGCAAAAGGAGGATTGCCGGTGCACCGGTAGGGGTGCTTCAACAGGCATGGGTTAGCGCTACGCCGAAGGGACCCTGCATGAAGCCTGCGAGGTTGACTTGTTAACACTTGGCCAGCGGTTGCCCAAAGATTCCAGATCCCTTTAGGCTTCCTGTTTAGGGTTTAGGGTTTAGGGTTGGGACGCTAGAACTCGAATTAGAATAGCGCCATGAGACGGAAATAAAGGTTTCTACGTGGCGCTGAGACTGGCCGTGCGCTGTGTCATGTTGAGTCCTCGGTGCTAAACCTTTGCTCTGGACGCCCTTGGAGTTTCACTGAACCCACAACCTAATTCGCTGGGTAGGCCCCTGGGACATTTCTAATAAGGGACCCTATATATTAATATTTTTTAAAGAGTTTCAGGGGCCAACCCAGATCTCCGGCACCTATACTCTTAAGACTGTAGCCGGACAAGCATGTCGGGTTGCATTATTCAGAACTCAGCTTCACCCGTTATGAGGCAGTGTCAGGGGTGGCTCTTCAGCCCAGAAGCCGCAAAACTGTTTGTTGGAAGTGAAAGGTGTTCAACTTGACGGAGAAGAAGGGCACCAACACAAGGACGTCTCGCCTTCACTGGTAACCCCAAGAGCCCAAAGCGTGTACTGCTCCCTTGAAATCCGTAGGTAGAAGCCATAAGCCTGTAGTTCATTCGGGTTACATGCAGGGCTTAAGGTTCCTGAAGCCCCGGATCTTCCCCTGCAAATCCTAGCTCCTGTGCCCTGAGCGCGCAAGGACCGGCTATTCCCAACACTAATTAAGTCCCCAACACTAAATCCGGGGCTTAGGTTTTTAGGGTTTGCCCTAATGCCCGAAAGTTCCAATCACTGAGCTCTAGAATCCTAAGTGGCAGTTTATGAACCCAAGCTCCTGCGAAACTTTTGCAATTTCTTAAGCTATCGATTCCTTGCTAGGGACCTCAAGGCACACGATCCTAGGTAATTTGGTTTAGAGATAAAGTCGTGGAGACTCGAACCAAAAATGAAAAGGAAACTTGCGTTCTGTACGTAATGAGCCCCCAACTTTCTACCGGCCCGCTTACTAAAGGTATTGAGAATATTTGTCTTATGGTAAAGAACAGGAAAGCCTACTACCTAGAGAATGACTTCCCGAGAACTCATTGAGTGATCCCAATGCTTACGTGGAGGCTTCCAAAAAAGACTGGGCACCCTTACACTTCGTGGGGAATACACCATTTTAGTGGTATTTGTCTTGCGAAAATCTTATGTGGTTTGTGTGCTTCTATGTCGTGGAAAGTGTAGGGGCTCTGGTCTGTTGATACATTCCATGGCAGCCCAGAAGGATCTTATGAATTATATGCAGGCACCATGTATCTTAAAAAAGGTGCCCATGCTCTTCCAGCTGTCAGACCTATCCTAGAAACCCACTCTGCATATAGAAGGCTTTTATAACTTTTATGAATAGGATTTTAGGTTTAGGGCTCCGGCAAAGGATGCCAATGCCAGGATGTGTTTCCTCAGAGCCCCATAGAAGCACAAGGTGCAAGAGGCTGGCTCAACAAGTACGCCCAAAAACACAATGTGAGAAATATAGCGGTATTTCCAATCCTGGTGGCTCTAAATATTATCATCCTCTTATTGAGACCCCTCAAAAACGGACGGACCCCGCAGCACTAAAACCCTAAGCCCGAATTTCATCTGAGCCCTCCGTCCTAAAACCCTAATCGCTATCGATCCCCATATTGCTCCGAGCCCCATAGCAGCCGCAGGACGGGCAACAAAGTGCCGCTCCGCGCCCCCATGGTGAGGTGAATGGCTTAGGTTTAGTAGTTAAGTGGGTCCAAGTTGACCATAGTTTTGGTTTTGGCACTGGACGAAATCTCAATAAAGAACCGTACCATGATTTTATCAAAGTAGTATCCCACTGAGGAGCTATTTTTGGGGGGAGAGGAGGTACTTCTAATGATATCGGAAAATGGCGGCGAAACCTGTGCACAGATATTCTTCAATGCTTGTAGGACTCGATATATCTGCTCGATGCAGTTCATGCAAGTAGGAACATCAAACACATCAACTCCGAAGAAGCTTCAGCGCAAAAGGTGTAATGTCGCATAGGTACATAGAATATCTACGGATGACGGACAGGATATCCCCTAAACCTGTAAGTCCTAAAGCCCAAGCCCTTAAACCTTAAGCCCTAAACCCCAAAAACCTTGAACCGTAGGACATTGTTTTGCCGACTTTCTTATGGCTCACCTTTGAGCTTTAAAGGGCTCTTCGGGTGTAGAGGAGTTCCATACAGAAAATAAGATTGACATCAGGGTTGACAGCTCATATTAGGGCGGTTTCGGGTTTACGGGTGTTAGGCTTAGTGGTATTGCGGGCATGTGTTTTTTCCTTGGAGCGGAAATGAGGAATACATGCGCTCCCTCGCCCTGTGATGGTTAAAGACATGCATTTGTTTTCTAGTGATGCTAGTGCCCACCTGTAACCCCAGTTACCTACAGCTTTGTAGACTTTACTTCAATTAGGGGTAAGTACTACTGAACTTAACTGTAGTAACTGTAGGTACTGGGTTACAGGTATACATCCCCGATTCTTGACAAGTGTGAGTATTATAGGGACGATGACACCATCTCTCAGGGTTGCGAATAGCCCAAGATACCGAAATCGAGACAGGCATCCTGCATTTGGCACGCAAAGCCCCTATCTTTGCATACTTGGACACTGAGAGCAAGTTTGAAGGACGTTTGTTACCCTAAACCCTAAACCCTAGCCAATGGAGACTGCCTGGAGCATGTGGCGCTTCGCGCCATCACTGGTGTCTCGGGCGTCGGTATAAGGGCTTCAAACGTGCAGCATTGTCTGGCTGGTTTCAGGTTAAGGGTATGAGGTACCCTTGGCGTGGGCCTGATAGATGCTCCACTCGATAGTTGGGTTTGCAGGCTCATTGTTGCACATGTTGTTGTTTTGTCTTCGTGAATGGGGAAAGCGCAGTTATGATCACTCAGTACGGCTCCAGTAAGGAATGTAACGCCCTAATCGTTTCAGACTATCCTAGGTAAGGGATAGAAGGGTACAAGTTCTGATAGCCTTTTGGTGGTTAGTAGTAGAGAATAAGGGGCTACAATCCCTCTATATTCCTTATACAAGTGCTCTTAAACCTAAACCGTGAACACCATCTTTATGTAAACTTGTATTCCCTCATTCCCTAATTCCCCTTGACCTTAAACAGGGGTAGATTTGAACATATAAATTTGTGCTTGTTACCCGCAATTCCTATATAATCCTCATAATAAAGCTATGAACATTGAATTTCTATAGGGCTCCGACACCTACCCTAGTAAATCCTAAACCTTATACTTATATATATATATGGTGTATATATATATATGTATATATGTATTCCCTCATTCCCGCAGATCCCCCACTAGGTACTAGCCTTTAGGGTTCAGATCCAACAAGGCATCCTGCAAAGCAGGAAACGCCAGCCTGGTGATTCTTGAAGTCAGTTTGAGGATGTAAGGTTGTAAGGTATGTTTTAGGTGGACCCCCCACCCAGTAATAGTGACTATAGTTGTTAATAAAGATGATATTAGGGTCCTCTTACATTCCAATTATACCACTATTACAGGGTGGGGGGTCCTAGAAGCCCAGGTACCCATATAGTAGGTCCTTGGGTTACAGATAGTATAAAGGTATATAGGGTCTTGAGGACAGGAACCCAACATATAGGTAACTGGGCTTCTAGGGTATGTTTTAAGTTTAAAGCTTCGGGTTTTAAGCTGCGAGGTTTCGGATGTAAGGTCCTTCTTCTGAAGGGGTTACTGGGGAACTTAGGGTACGTTCTAAGGTTTAGGGTTTGGGGCCTAGGGTTCTAGGTTCCGGGTGCAGGATTTGGGGCTTAGGCTTTGGAGTGCGCAGCTTCTTGAAGGGGATTTTATGCCAGGAGAATCAACATTTGTAGGACTTTATTGCCTTAACAGCAACATGAGGACTTGAATTTGAGATTTTTGGGTATATCTGAGACATGAGTAACTGGCTAGGTCTGGAAACTTGAGTTGTGGAGGATGCTATGATCCTCACTGCAGGGCCTTACCAAGGGTATCCTTGATGTTGGAGAACCCCAAACCCTAAGCCCTAAACCCACCCTTCTGAGACAGTGCCGGGGAAATCCCCATCCCAAGACCAAGTCTGCAGCTGTTGGGGGAATAGATACGCATGCTTACGGGTTTAGGGCTTAGGGTATAGGGTTTGGGGTTTAGGCTCTAGGGTTCAGGGTTTAGGGTTTCTTGCGGTTTCTGGTATGCAAGTCTGATTTCCGGCTGACTTCGGGAATCCAAGTTGTATGGTTGACTCCGGCAGCATGCAAAGCGATGCGAAGCCGGTCTTTGTCCCCAGAGCCCTGGCAGGATCCCCCAGAGTGGAACCCCTCCCATGACACACTACACTGGGTTGCTGTTAAGAAACTTAAGTTAAGTTACCATAACGGGTGTGTATGTATATGTATATATATATATATGGAAAGTAATTAATGCGGTTTCCCAGTGTTGTAACTTAAACTTAGTTCGCTGAAGGGCTGAAAGCAACCCAGTATAGTACATTACTTCGGGCTAATGCCTGGGAACCTTCAAGGGGTATCTACCTTCTAGATCCGCACAGGAGTCTGGGTCTAGACAGTCGCAGTATCTTGCAGAGGAGAGTTTGCAAAAGTGTGGGATCCTTCTTGGGGTCCTCCAGTTTCTGGAAGCTACCGACCTTGCGTCAGATGAGACAAGTCCTGAGGGAAGCCTCTTTGGTGGGCATCGGGATCTTCTTGGCTTCAGGCGAGTTGCGCTTAGCGTATTGAGGTGTGTGGGGCTGAAGGCATAGCTGATCCCAGCAAGGCCCCAAAGATTTCTAGAAAGATTTGCTTGGAGACAACTGTTGCTTGCATATTCTCCTGAAAAGTCTGCAAGGCTGCACTTAAGGACCCTAAACCAAGACATCCTTAGACGGATGTTCAGTGGACTGGACTGAGTGATGGCGCGTCGCAGTTGCACCGATACGCCGATTCCAGGCCGATGCGATGATGTACCGAAAAAAATCTGTACACCTACACTGGTGCTGGGTAGTACGACTTCCCGCCAAGACACATATGCACTGGCCGGTGCACCGGCCGATACACGATACACCAAGTTTCCGCCGATGCACCGAGATGTATGTGTACATGCACTATCTGCATAAATATACACATACCTTTGCACACGCGCACCAAGTCTCGTTGATGCGCCGATGCACCGAATTCCCGATGCAACAATACACCGACGTCCCACCGATGGACACATGACACACCAATCGCCCGCCGATACACCGATACACACCTTGAGCGATGCAACGGTAAACCGATGCACCGGCCACTGCACTGTCACTTCGAAATCACGCCAGGGCGCTGATGCACATTTCCTGTGCGTCATGAGCGGTGAATCAGCGTGCGAGACCTAGGCGGCGGGTGGCGTATGCGGCGTGGGCGGCGTCAGTGCGCATCCGGCTGAAGCGGCGCAACCGAATTCGGAACCGGTGGCGCAAACAGTGTCAGCAGTGAAGAACGACCTTAAGTCACGCTTCACGCGAACACTATTCATAAGTATTTACTATGGCTACATAGTTAATGATGGGGCTTCCTTGTAATTTTAACTTAGTTTGAATGCCTGAACACCCTGTATAATGGCTAGCGATATATCCAGCTGCATTTGTATTTTCCTTGTCCATTTGACTTCCCTCTTTGGGAATCATACATCTTAGGGTTTAAGGTTTAGGGTTTAGGCTTTAGGGTTTAGGGTAGCCCTGAACAGTAGGCAGCCCAATTTGGGGTTCAGGCCCTCAGGCCCATAGGAGGAGGCTGTTTGTCTGTCCAAAACTGCGGTGGATGGAGGTTTTGGGGTTTAGAGTTGTAACCCAAAATTTCACCCTTCTGGGGTGGCTCTCCTTTTGAGCTATGATCTTAAACTCCTAAAGGGGGATTAAATAGGGTACCATGATAAGGGCTATTAAGGGGGATCCTAGGAGCTTATATCATATCACACATATGCACTGTAGGACCTGCTTTTCAACGGGCAGAGTTTTCAGGTTGAAGTTGCTGCTGTCCGCAGTACACGCGCGCACGCATGCCTTCAAGAAGCCTCAGGCCCTAAACCCTAAACCCTAAACCCTAGCAGACATGACAGTCACCTTTTGCAGGTGTTACCCAGACTCTAAGGGTAGAAGTATGGGCCCCTACTATGGGCCCTCAGACCTTTTTAGGGAGACTCTAGGGACCCTTAAGGGTACATATAGGGTATATAGTAGGTATATAAGGATCCCAGGGTTAAGGCCCCATACTAGGGGCCCATGGTTTTAACCTTAGACAGACTCTCCTATGTAGTTCCTTCTCGGGTGGTTATATTGTAATGCCTTACCAAAAAATCAGAAACGATCCCAAAAAACTATTCGGGTGTAGCAATAAGTCCGTAGAATATTACAAACGATTGTGGACATTTGTCCCTATCATTGGTTTGTTGAAGAGCAGACGGTAAGTATAGGTGCACAAGCAACATATGGGCTCCAAGGCACACCCTAAGTCCTAAAGGTCCTGAAGCCTGCCTGGACCTCCCAAACTCTTATTATATCCTATAACAATGGCCCTTGACGCCAAAATGATAAATAAACAATAGGTATGCCGGCCATAACATACTATTATTATGGGCATTTGGGAAGTCCAGGTGAGCCCTTGTGAAATATTGCTCCAGACAGCATATATGGGATGTCAGATATGTCAAGGTCCCAATCCCATGCGTCTTCCGTTTCTGATAGGCTTGAGTTTGCCCCGATGTCTTTCTCTCTATCTTTATCTTCGCATCCATGACATCAGACGTTAAGATGGCAGGGTCTTCAGCATGTCGGCTTTGAGTAATTTCAGAGCTACTAGCTCGTGGACCCGAGCATCGTGCAGGCGGTCAAGGGGTCTCCCAACAAAAGTTAATTCACACCTAAATGTGCAAGCCTAGGTCTCGGATTCAGGTAGTGTAGCATTTTGGATGTTCTGTTTAACTGGACTGCCTCTTCGAAGTGTTGTCATACTGCCGTGCATGGCAGCACCCCAGTCCGCCTTTTCCAGTTTGTGCATCATCTAGGCCTGAAGCAGTACACGGTATACCTGTCGCAGGGCTGACATTTGTTGGGCGTTCGGCCGAAGTAGCTGGCTGGTGCTCCACCCTAGCAAAATGACATTACAGTTGTATGCTAGCTTTCAAGTCGACGGTCTGCGTTACTTACCCTCATAGAGCGGTCCCTACTTGCTGGAAGCCCCCATAGTTTAGTGATAGAACGCCTCTAGTACCTAGACCCTCCTCCTACCCTCTATTAGGGCTTTAAATACCTACTATTAGGGCCCAAATATCTCCCCAATTAAACGTACAAGGAAGGTCCTGGTATAAACCCTGACCTCCGTCACCGTTCCTGATTGTGATGGCAAGCTTTAAAGTTTCTAGAGCAGTCCAACATCGACGAGAAGGAGTGCTTCGAGAGGGCCCCTGAAAAATTGCTGTAGTAGTACTATTGTAGTGAGATCCTCAGCGATAGTGTGGGTAGCATAGTTCCCAGGGCCTGGGGATATAGTCCCCTTAAGTAGATAGAATATGGGGTTTGTGGGGAATTTTAATATACCCGAAGCCATTCTATCTACTTCAGGGGGGACTATAGACCCCTAAACCCTAAACCCTAAATAGCAGTTTCCATTTTCTTTTCTATATAACCCCTATATAACCC
>CAJNIZ010034391.1:0-61689 GCA_905231905.1 Symbiodinium pilosum
GAGGGGATTAACCCTAAACCCTAAAGACCATAGTAGGTTCCGTTTTCTTTTCCATTCTCCCAATATAACCCTGCGTAGTCCCTATATAATTTTAGTAGTTTCCATGTACTTTTTCGTTATTAACCTATCCGAGTAACAACCAGCAAGTTGACCAGGCAATCTTCCCCAGTCGCTCCGTGCGTCCGCTTCCAGGTCTAGGCCCCGCCTTTCAGGCAGCGTTGAGGATTCAGGGTTTGATTTAGGGCTTAGGATTTAGGGCTTAGGATTTAGGATTTAGGGTTTTAGGGTTTAGGGCTTAGGGTTTAGGGTCTAGACTCCTTGAAGGGGGTTATATAGGGACGTATTATAGGGGTTACTGAGGGGGATACTAGGAGCTTAGACTATAGCCCATTTAGGGTTTAGCGTGGAGGGGTGTAGGATTAAGGTTTCGGGGTTTAAGGTTTTGGGTTTAGGCTTGAGGAGGATGTGCAGACGTAGGAACAAAGGACTTCGACGTCTCCCTGGTCAGTCTTCAAGAATATGAGTGACCATCTGTTCTGCTGATTGCTGCACGACTTCCTGGCACGCGGCTCAGTCCCGTTTTGAAACAGGATGTTCAGGATTTGGGGTATAGAGATGTTCAGGGTTTAGATCTTCAGGTTGGGTTTCCTGGGGTGGTGAACGAGCTGTCGTGCTCGAGCCACACTTCTAGAGGCTCCAGGTGTAGGATCCAATCGTTAACACCCAAGCCTACACCTCAAGCTCTGGATGCCAAAAGCCCCTACGCCCTAGCCTCCCAATCCCTCGAAGTGCATAATGTTTTCCGCCTGCACCCTATTGCTTGAGGAGTGCTCTAGGTACATGCATTTATACCCCTAGCATTCCAAAAGCACCGAACATGAAATCATGATCCATGATCCCAAGCCTGTTGAAGCTGCTCAGCACCCTCGATCCTCAGTCCTTAGCCCGCAACTCAAACCCTCAACGTTCTCTACCCTAGACACCAAGTGCCAAGCCTTGTTGCATTCGTGTTTTAGTCTCCCAGCATATTACTCCTTTACTAGATTATTCTATCTCTTTTCCAGCATTAAGCAGCTTAAGATGTTGCCGCGAGAGGCTATCACGTGCGGCTTGGTAGAGCGGTCTGTGGAGGCTCCTGGCGCCCATTGCTGGTTTAGGGCTGAAGGGTTTAAGGTTTAGGGATGTAGGGAGGGTTTCCTGTGGAGTGGAGGTACAATTTGGATGTTTTAGGGATGTTTCCGTGTTTTTGGTGGATGGTTTTGACGAGCCGTTCTGGCTTGACCGAGTGGGCAAGGGCTGGCAATGTTTTCTTCTTATTCCTGCACATCAATTCAGACAGGCATACGGCCCTTAGTAAGGGAGTTTTGGCAGCCTCAACCCTCAAAAAATAGCATGAGAGCCATATGATAGTTATGGGGCCAAGGTTATTCCAAATTGTAGATTGTCAAAACGGCGGTGGTCAAAATTGTGGTGCCTTTTTGGGGTCCTAAAGAAACAAAAGGGGCGGCGTGATTATAGGGATCCAGAAAGACCATAATTATGACACCCTATCCAGGCTCGCTACCCCGACCCAAAACGCAAAACCTTACATGGAGGGTCATGGTGGGAACTTAGGAAGTAGGTTTTATGCCATACAATAACCCCAGTTATCCTTATTATTAACCACTCACTAAGTCCCCATGACCCTCCAAGAAAACCCTAAACTCTGAACTGAGGCAAAGTTGCTGCTCCTCGCGGCCCTGTCAGGCAGCAGGGACTACCTTTTGTGTCCCTTTTGGGGGTCAATGGGGTTTATTCAAGGTGAAAGCGTTTCGGGCTTCAGTCGGGCCCCCGGTTTTAGGGCTGTTGTGGGTTTTGTTGTGAATTTGATTCTGCGTTATAGGGCTAATATAACTTTAAACCTTATATAATCCCGACCAAGCCCTGTAGTCCCTATATATAGAGCTCTATATTATCCCCATAGAGCCCTATACAATCCCTTTAAAGCGCTAAACCCAAAACCCTAAACTGGCTCCCCTAGATTTTGGCTGGCACTGGAGAAGGTGCACAGGCGCACAGGGGTGATTAAGAAAAAGGGGTGGTTAAGAAAAACCTTATTTAATTTCCATAAAAGCATGTGAAGCCCTATGTGACCCCTACAAAGCCCTAAACCCTAAATCTAAACTCCAAACCCTAAACCCTAAACCCCACACTCTAAACCCTAAACCCCAAACCCTAAACCTCAAAACCCTACCCGAAACTCCAAACCCAACCTAACCCTTAAACCCTAAACCCTATGCACCCCAAATCCTAAACCCTAGAGGCGAGCACCTCTTCCTCCTCGGCTCACCGGGCACTGCAAAAAGCCTCCTGGCCCGCCGCCTTTCCAAGGCGCAGCGTGCAGGGTTCATGGATTTAAGGTGTAGAATTACATAGGGTTTGGGCTTAGGGTAATTACGGTTTAGGGTTTTTGAAAAAGTTTCGGGTTTAGGGAGTAGGGTTTAGGGTTTAGGATTAGTTGGAGTCTTGGATTAGGGCGTAGGGTTAAAGGGCATGGAAGATCACGTGAAAATGCTACAGGGATTAGGGTGAGGGGTTTCTGGCATGGAAAATCACATGAAAACTACTGTAGGGATGAGGGTCAGGGATTCAGGGCATGGAAAATCACGGGGATTAGGGTCCTGGGTTCAGGGCATGGAAAATCACGTGAAAACTACGGTAGGGATTAGGGTCAGGGGTTCAGGGCATGGAAAATCACGTGGAAACCACTGTAGGGTGGTTCAGGGCATGGAAAATCACGTGAAAACTACTGTAGGGATTAGGGTCAGGGGTTCAGGGCATGGAAAATCACGTGAAAATCAGTGTAGGATTTAGGGCTGTGGATTTTTAGTGCATGGAAAGTCACCTGAAACTTCTGTAGGATAAGGGTTTATGTAACGGAGGCTCAGATGGAAACTGCTATAAGAATTAGGGTGCAGGGACTGGACATTCTGGAAAGGCACGTGGACAATGAAATGGAAAGTCAGCATCTATAACGATGCCTAGATTTCAGAGTATAAGTTTGCGTGCTGGCTGTCAGTAGGGAATGAAGGAATTGTAATCAACATGCGGCCTACTACAGCATTGCGGGTTACATACGAACCACAATAGACATCCATTTCTACACCCCTACTAACAACCAGTACGTTCAAGCCGTCAGCGTCAGATCGACCTCCAACATTCCGGAAAAAAAGGGGTTTAGGGATTAGGGTTTAGTTTGTTATGAAACCCTAAGCCCTCCACCCCTTGAACCCATGGTTTGGATCACCAGATGGGTTCTTGCCTCTCCGAGGAAACGGATTAGGTGAAAATATATGTGTTTGCATACATGGGAGGGCGGCTCCAGTGTGAATGATCTTGTTGTAAAAGGGAATTCCCAGCGCTCCTACTTTAGTCCTAGTTTCCGGAAGGGTCCAGAGGGCCTCCACCAACCTCCAAACACGATGAGTTAGGGCATCTCCTCAGATCGTCGGGTGGAAGTTTCTCTGGCTGTAGCTCTGTAGCTTTGAGTGTATGTGTCATCCCTACGTCACGTTAGATTCTCTCAGGATCCCCCTGTTTTGAGAGAAAGCCCAAAGCCCCCAGGTGTGTGAAGGCAACTTCTTCGAGCGTTTGCTGACGCGATTCTCCGTGCCTGAGGACACTTTGCACATGAGAGGTATCGTGGATCAGCGTTGGGTTCCTTTCATGATTACGACAAGCTCCAAAACGCATCGTCATCGGACGGATACAACTTGAAACTGGGAGCGCCGAACGCCTGCCCAAAATCCCCCCTATTCTAGCCACCTAGGGAAGCCTATAGTCCCCTTCAAGAAGATAGAATATGGCCTTGGGCATATTATAATCAGATCCCCCTACCCTAAACCCCCTATTCTAACTACTTAAGGGGGATTATATTTTTTCCTGAATTATCCAACCGGCTAAGGAGCCCTACGACTGGTACGGAGAAGGCCCCAGGCTCCAGTAGAACCCCCAGCCTAATTTGACAACCCCGCCCCCTAATTCCGCATGTAGCCCCGGGGTCTCGAAGCACCCTCGCAAACCTCAAGCCCTAAACTCCAAACCCCCCCCCAAAAACCCTAAACCCTCACCCCTCTAACTCTTAAGTCCCAAGCCGTCTGGTTGGCTCGAACCCCCCAAATAATCCTCAAAAGCCCAACCCAATGAGGAACTCTTCGGACCTTTGTCGCTCCAAGCCTTGGAAGAGGAGCCCCAGCAGGGTTTAGGGTTTAGCGTGTAGGGTTAAGGGTATAGCGTTTAGGGTTCAGAGAGAGAGAGAGAGAGAGGTTATACGATTTACGGTATAGGGTTTAGGGTCTTGTGTGCTCCAGATGAACCGGTTTACAGTGGTAGGATTGAATACAACCAGGTCTTTACTGCCCTTAATCCCTCTATAATCCCTATAGAATCCCTACATAATCCCTATATAACCCCTATATGAACTCCACAAAAAATACATGTAAACAAGATTCCTTTATGAGGCTCTCGAACCTCTTTGATTTCCCAAGCCGAGGGTCCCCTTCACATATGACATGAGGTAAGTTGCACTCTTTCATCTGGGCTGCCGTTAAAGACGTTGAATCCAGTTACCATGGTATGGATATGCTATGGTGGATACCACGGGTTCCTTGAAACGGTAAGATTTTGTGAGTTCCTTAGCAGCACCTTTCATCAAAGGCTCTAAGTTTGTACCCTTCAGGTTTGTAAGCTTGGGTTGCGTACCTTCTTACGTAAGGGTTATGCTTCATGGCTTAGGAATCCAAACCCAGGGGCACAAAGGACAACTCCCTGATTTTTCATTTTAACATGTAATAGCCCATTCTCTTTTCCATTTATTTCTTCAATACTTGGGTGATATCCAGCCAAATCCTCAACCCTAAACCTTAAACCCTCAAACCTAAAACCCTCAACACCAAGCTCTGATCCCTAAACCCCAATCCCTCAACACTAGACCCTAAGTACCAGGATGAGCTTCGGAGGAAGACTCGCGGGTATTTGCCGGAGGCGGACGTGGCATTCATCGATGAAATCTTCAAGGCATGCTGGCTTCTAAAAAGCTATGTAGTCTTTAGGGCTTAGGGTTTAAACTATATCGGGTTTAGGGTTTGGGGTCTAAGCGTCTAGGATTTTAGCTATTCAGGGTTTAAGGTTTAAGCTGTTTGGGGTGTACCGGGAACAGAAGGGCAAATGAAAACTACTACAGTAATAGTGTTTATGTTCGGGGCCTTCCGCGCAAAGTCAATCACTGCACTGCCACAGCGTTAGTTGTACCACAAGGAACATCTAAACTACAAATGAGCATCTAAACTACAAATGAGCAGAGGGTGCGGGGACATGAGGAGGAAGCGTTGATCCACCCAGCGAAAGATCCACAAAGGCCCAAGTCATCCTCCTTGCTTCTGAAGGTTCCTACGCGCATGACCTGAGACTGCAAAGCCTAAAGCGCTAAGATCAACTAAGGCTTAGGATCAACTAAGCTCAGGGTTTAGGATGTAGGGTTTAGGGTATTGAGAGCTTTCAATCGCCGATGACTCAGTTGTCATAAACTTTAGGTCCAGGACTCGAGCCCCCAAAACCCTGAGCACTGGACCCTGTGCCTAGCGCCCTGGCCTTAGCGGTCTCATGCGCCGGCACAAACACAGAGCAGAATTAAAAAGACCCTCAGTAGTTGATTGGGGGAACCTTTAGGCTTGTGGCGTGTAAAGAATCCTTTTCTTGGTAGAAGGTTTACCTTGTTTTTGGGTCAGAAAGCTCAGCAGCCGGGTTTTAATTCTTGATGTGTAGTCTTTGTAGCGCTTGTCGTGGGGCTTTGGGATGGCTTCAAACAGTACAAGCCGCTTGTTTTCCCTGTCTCCGAGTAGTAAAGCCCCCACCCCCAAGAACAAACATCACCAATACCTCATACAGTAAACTGATGTGGAGCAGTAGGGGTAGGGGTGTTCAGCCCATAGCCCTTAACCTTAAGACCACTAGGACTTGCCAGGCGAACTCTTCCATTCTCAACGCCTTGCTGATGATTCTGAATGAGCGCTGCTTCGACAACGGCGACCAGCGAGCGGCTGTGACGAGTTTTGAGGGTTTGTTCGCGTAGGTGGCGGTTGGGCTTTCTCAAGATTGTTATCGCCTAGTAGGGGTGTGGAGATTTTGTAGGGGCTCTTGAGGTTTTGTAAATAGGGAGTTGGTGTGTGTCTAAGCAGTAAGCGATTACGGGAAATGCAATGCCACCGAGAGATGGGATGCAATCTATGCTATGCGCGCAGTGACGCAGTGCTTGGAGCTGTACAACTTCTTGGATTTCAGTGGGGCTTTAAGTCTGATGAAAAGCTACGCCGGAAACATCCCAAGGCCTTTTGCAAACCCTGCATTCGAAACTCCATTTTACGCCTGGTGCACGTGCATATCAAAAAGCCAGGTGCCCGTTCCGCTGTGGTGTTCAGCTGCCGCATCGAACGAGCTGCCGGACAGCCCCTGATAGTAGAAGGTAGAGGGTCGATAGGGTTTAGGGTTTGGGATTCAGGATTTGGGGGCTAGGGGTTGTAGGTTTGCAGGGCTTAGGGCCCCTGATGGCAGTGTCAGAAAAACACGGAATAGCTAGCAGGACTTGATGATGATAGCCAGGAGACCGTGCTCGAATTCCGGGTCAGGGTTTGCCAGCAGATTTGAGGAGTGGAGATGTAAAGTGAAAGTACACCTAGCTCTTACAATGTGATTGTCGGACGGAGGGATCTATGCACATGCTCGCAGTAGCTTCCGGTTTCGTGCCCCCGCTCTACACACAAATTTGCTTGTGTTCCCAAGCTATTGGCAGACCTGTCATGGGGCTAGAGAAACATCATTGCCTGATATCAGGACACAGACGAGCTCGATGCACTTTACGATCGCTTTCTCCTACGCCGCTGTGTGAGCCGCATATCCAAGAGGCCAGAGAAGGATGTTGGTGGCGGTGGCGGTGGCAGTGGTGGTGCTGGTGGCAACGTTGTCGTTGGTGATGATGACTCTGGTTTGTAGAAGTGAAGTTGTTATTGCAGCCGCTACTGTTGCGGATGCTGGTTCTATCTTCATATCGTGTTTCTCATGGTTAACGATGCTACTTGCTTCCTATCGCTGATGACTCTTTCAGTGTATGCTCAGGAGGTAGTTGTTCTTGCCTAGAATCTGTGAATGGAGTTGTTATGGACGTCACATAGCCGTCAAGGAATACCACAGGTTTCCAGGTGCTTTGAAGTGGTAGAATGCAAGGATCATGGCACTAAGCCCCTCTGACCCTCGTAGGGTAGGAGTAAAGTCCACAGAACTTGCAACTTCCAGCGGTCAAGAGAGGTCCGTGCAAAGCTTTTTGCGGCTGACGCTGGACAGAGAGGACCGTGCACGGGGCTGCTGTCCCAAGGTAGGGGGATGTTTCTAGAGGGGATGTTTCTGGAGACCGGAGTGTTCTCTTGGGGTGGACGCTTGTGGCTCCATGTCTCTTGCACAGTTGGCATAGCACAGCAGCATGCGAATTGCTACGGTGGCTTGACTTAATCAGACTAGTTTTGGGGTGACGGCCTTTGTGGGTCCCAGTTTTTCCTAATGCCCGAGTTTGTCTTGTGGCGGAGAATGGGAAAGATGCAGAAAGTGAGTCTGTAAGGTTGGGAGAGTGTTCCAAGAGGCCACCAGCCCTGGAAGCTCGATACCGATACCGTCCCAGTTTGCTTGCAGTAGGCCCGTGTGTTGGGCACTGTAGAGTCCACGAGGTAGAGAAAGGTCCACGTTAAAAGCAGGTACGGTCCTATAATCTCTTGCAAGCATTTGTATACTACTGTTGGGCAAATGCCCACATGTGACTCAACATCTGAGACCGGCAGCTTCTGACAAATGGCGCAGGACGCCGAGGACACCTTCCAAGACCAGCCCCATGAAAAGCCTTTGCTCTCCATGGAGGCCAGGTTTGAGACTCAAGCCTTAGATAATCCCTAAGACAGACATTCAATCACTCCTTACATCCCTAGATATGCCTGGAGTCCCCAAGGCTACCTCATTTTGAGTAACTCCATCTAAAATGGTTAAAGCTTCTAGACATCCTTCAGGCATACTGGCCACTAGCGAAAGTCAGAATGGGTTTTCTACGCAACATCGTGGGGCAAAATCCCGCGCAGCGGTGCACAATGCTGGCGCGCACCGAAAATGAGATATAGGGTTTAGGGTTTCCCAAAATTAGGGGTACCTTGTAAAGGGGGATATAGGGAGTCTAAGGGGGTATATAGGGTTATATAGGGTTATATAGGGGTATATAGGGTTTAGGGGCCTCAGGGATGGACTGTTCAGGCTGCATGGGTTAGATCTGAGAATGCTGATTCTAAGGTTTCTGCTTGTCGAAAGCTTGCGCTTGGGCAGGGCAGGGGTTTCAAGCCATTACGATTAACAAGGATAGGATTTGCTGTTCCGACTGTCGAAGCATCTTTTTGGCCTTGTCATCCACAGGTCAAACATTGTCTTCAGTACTGCTGTGGGTGAGGATAAGAAGACAGTATACAGGCCTCGTGAGTTCAGTGATGCGGCTACTGTGTCCGGCCAGTCCATCAGCACATGCTGGTGTTTGATTCTTTTCGTTAGGCCCTTGCCAACCCCTTCGCATACTGAGTCTCCAAGGCCAAAGCAGCCTGATCTGAAAGTAGCTTGACAAGGCAGGTTTCATTTTCATACCCCAGGTTCTTCCTGCAAAAGGACATTCCAAAAGCAGCTCATACTTCTGTAAAGCTCCAACTAGCAGCTGCTCCCTGGCAACTTAGTCTGGCAACTTCGACAGTCTTGGGGTTAAGTTTTAGCGAGACGACCCAAATTCCTTTGAGTCCGAAGTATTCCACGAATATTTGGTCCTAGCAGTTATACCGGTTATATGGGCGTTTCCAAGCTCAATGGTTCGTTTCCGAAGTCCCTGTAGAGAGGATTGTGGAGCTTCCCATTTTGAAGCCCCATGTGGCCTATACCTTGCAATTTACAATCTCTGTACGATAGCTGAGTGGCTTGGGACATCACTTAAGCTGTGGAGCTTGATAGGAAGACTTCATGGGTTTCTGTGCCCACGGCAGCCAAATCAGTAGGATGTTTACTGGGGAACCAATATAGAGAAAGATCACAACTTCCTTCTGGGTATGGTATTTCACGAGAAGAATATGATTGCACTTGGTTCACCCACCAACATAACGCTACCCACCAAAATAACGCTTACTCAAGTGCGCTGGAACTCAGTGCCACAGGATTCCATCAACCTGCAGAAGAGGGCCAAGAAGGCCTACTTTCTGTTTCAAGTCAATGTAGTAGTTGATAAGGCGCTTTTGGTGACCCCAACCCCTGTAATCCGAATCTTATTCCAGTCAGTGATAGCTATAGGGTTCTTTGTACAGGTTTAGGCTACCTAGGCATTCTTCTTTGTAGTCAATAGGTAGTGCAGCCCATATGCTGGCCTTTGTAGCAGCCCAGCGGCTTGAATGACTGACTCGCAGTATGCCTTGGTTGCGCTTGAGCCTTGTACACATGGGTGGTTGTCAGAATTATGGTCCCTGTTTCGGTACCGTAAATATTAGGTGCCGTATTATAATAGGGATCCAAAAGGGACCATAATTTTGATAACCACCCACATGAGTTTTTTTAATGGGTCCGAATCATGTCTTTGAGGCCCTTGGAGTGCCCTGTTTGAGTCATCCATGCCTGATTCTAGTTAGCCCTCCTGAAGCAGAGCTGCTCAGGTGGAATTCCCGGACTCCTTACTCGAAGTTGTGGCAGAGCTGCGCGAGTTTCTGGCGGAGGCTGATGGTCGGGCTGAAATTGCAGGTAATCTTTGGTGTAACAAATAAGCAGCCTATGTGTATAGACATGTATATGTATATCTGGTAGTTTCCCAAAATAGGGAAACCCCAAGATAGACGCCAAAAATGAAAAATCCCTATCATAGGGACACCCGAAATGGTACCCCTAATTTTGCCAACCCCCCACGTAGGGTCCTGTGGAATTGAGGTTCGGAGCTGAGTCGGATTCTGTGATGAAGATATATAGGGTAGTATAGGGGATTATATATAGGGGTTATATTGGGATAGTGGAAAAGAAAATGGAAACCCTAGGTCCCTTTAAAGGGATATATAGGGTAGTATAGGGGATTATATAGGGTTATATTGGGATAATGAAAATGATTTCTATGGGCTTGGAAGGAAGGAACCTTGCCCCAAAAACTGCCCAACACATTCTACGGCTCGCAGCACTCAACTCCAATCCCTAAACCCCGAAGACACAGGCTTGTGAGGGTTTAGGGTTTAGGGTTCTAGAAAGTGGCGTCAACTTGTATATGCCGGGCCATGAATGTTCCCATGAGCGCCCGGCCAGAACTCGAAGAACAAACTGCATGTGCAAGGTGGGGAATGCGGGCATGCATGCCCCTTCCGAATTGCCACTAACAATCCTCCTGCAATTTCTTCGCCAGTCCTCAGGCCTTATCCTTTCCCTCATGTCTGTTACGACAGCAGCAGGGAGTCCCCTAAACCCTCAACCCTAAACCCTGAACCTTAAGGAATGAAGCCTAGCCTAAACCCTTAGGCCCCTGACCCAAACCTCACCCCCAGGTACATAGGGACAATGAGAGGGGATTATATGAGCTACGGACTAGATTTAGGTTGGGGGGGACCTGTAGCGTACTATATAGGGTTTTGGGGGGGCTATTAAGGGATATACTAATTTAGTCCAGGGCTCATGTAGGGACCATTATAGGGATCCACTCTCTTTTCAATTTAAATTCCTTGGAGGAAGCCGAACCGCGATTTGAAGTTTCGGATCGTCGCCTCGCCAAGGTCCGGGCGCCGAAGCTTCCACCTTACCTGGGTCAATATTCATTTTGAGAATGAGTCTTCAGAAGAGTTAGGGTGTAGGATCTAGGTTCAGGGTTTGGGCTGTTATAATACATAACTAAGATTATACAAGGAATAGAATGTTATATTTTTAAGAGTAGCCCACTACTGAGGCGCTGGCACGGATGACTGGCCCTTGCTGGTTGGGAACAGGGGAATTAAAGGCACATGAAACTACACACTTATGAAGGGTTCAGGGCACGGACAGGAAAGCGGCGCCACCAAGCTAAGAAGATTTCAAAGAACAGAAAAGGAGAAACTTTGAAGGCATGAAGCAGAGTTGAGGGTTTAGGGTTTAGGAAACTCAACATAATACGGCAACCGCGAACTCATGAAGGTCTTGGGATTTGAGGATTCGTGCTGAGGTCAGAACGGTGCAACGGGTTCATGGGATTATGAGAAGGCTTATTTTGGGGTTGATGCATTGACTGCATTCGAATCCAGCTCAGCATGAGGTGGAAGGCCCACCCACCTAATATGAAATACTCCGACTGGGGTATACCAAAATGTAGTGGGAATGTCTAATTCTTGGGAGGAGGGGGTTTTAGTGTTAGGCGGAGGGGGTTAATCCCCGAAAGCGCCCCTCGAAAGCCCTAGTGTCCACTTCATTTTCCATGCGCATTTTCTTTTCCATTGTGTTCTCCCTCAGCCCGAAAGCCTTAAACCCTAAACTGCGTGCAGGGTTATTATTGGGGTAAGATCCCTAAACCCTAATCCCCAAACCCTTATCCCTAAACCCTAAACCCTAAACTCTAATTATCCCTAAACCCTTATCCCTAAACCCTTATCCCTAAACCCCAAACCCTAAACTCTAATTATCCCTAAGCCCTTATCCCTAAACCTATATCCCTACGTAAACTCCAATTATCCCTAAACCCTTATCCCTAAACCCCAAACCCTTCTCCATGGATGTGTAGGGTTCAGGGTGAAGGTTTGGGTTCCTGGAAGAAGGCAGAGCTTTGGATTGAGAGTTACGGGTTGGGTACTGCCCCCACCCAGTAACAGTCTATATGAGGGGTCCTATTAATTGCCATATATAACCCTATTATATTTATTATCCAACTGTTACTGAGGGGGGGGGCAGTACCCAAGTTACTGGAGTGAACATCAACTTTGGCTTGGGGATGTAGTTTGGGAGAGTAGGTAGGCTTTTTAGGGCTTGAGGGTTGTGAGTTTAGGCTTTTGATGTTAGAGTTTGGGGGTAGGAAGCGATTTTGGGGCTTTGGAGTTGTAAGTTTAGGTTTTGGGTAAAATAGAGTTCAGGGGTTCAGGGCTTTTTTCGGGTTGATGGGTTTAAGAATATAGGGTAGCGAGCAATGATAGGGGTCGTCCGTGAGACATCAAAAGTTGCCCTTGAAAGCAGATCCAAGAATGAGGGTATTTTTTTTAATTATGGTGCATGCTGGAAAGCTTGCTTCACTTCTGAACCCCCCCGAAAACATAATCCCTCGGGTGTAGGGTATACAACGAGTTCCTCTGTTACCTTTACGGGCAATTTTTTATATAGCCCCGATAACCGTATATGCGCGATACATCGTCTAAACTCCTAGTATCCTCCTTACTAAGCCTTAGAATTCTCCTTATAAGGAGTTTAGACCCTACATAATCCCCTACCGAACCCCCCTTAAAGGGTTTAGCAGCTCGTATATTCATACAGAAGCAAGCTGTAGGCTGTACGCCTGCTTCGCATTGCAGCAGCAGCCGCAGGTGCACTGGACTCATTGAGCACGCCATTTAGGGTGTAGGGTTGAGGGTTCAGGGTGTAAGTGTAGGGTTTAGGGTGCAGGGTGCAGGGTGCGGAGTTTAAGATGCAAAAGTGTTCAGCGTCTAGTACATGTACTACAAGATAATCGAATGGGAACGCTCATTATCTGGGTGTTGAGGTGTTTCATAATCATGGCAGGGGATTATGAGTATCAGAAAGTTGGGTTGGGCCACAGATGTCAGCTGGAATCCAAGATAGGAAGACCTGGGCGTACACCCAGAGCACTGCCGGGCCTCTCCTGTACATTGGTAGTTTCCCAGAACAGGCGGACTCCAGTATAGACCCCCAATAGTAGTATTTTTTTTTAATGGAGATTGCAAACAGGGTACCCCTAATGTTGGGAAACCCCCCCCACATGTGTGAAATGCGTGAAAATCTCTTTCACATACCAAAAGGCTCTTTCTTTTTCTTGCTTTGTGGAAGCTGCCGGTTGTGTGCACAAGCACAACTTGGCCAAGCCAAGAAGGTACCCCCACTTTTTTGCAACACGCTCCCAACTTCTAAGAATTTTGCAGTGCAGATTGGGGTAACAGCATATGTCTGTTTCGTTGGGGGTTCCTTATGTTCTGGATGTGCAGTTGTGTCCCGGATCGTGGGCATCCTTCCATTCAGCGCTTGGTTTGCCAGCTGGATGCTGCAGATCCTTCGATTTTGCATTCAGTTGAGTTAAGGGTTTAGGGTAATTACACTGGATCAGGGAGATCCACCCTAAACCCTAAACCCTTGTTGTCCCTACATTGCTCGGAGCAACGCTAGACCCGAAAGCACAAATCTTTGAACCGGAAACCCTATAGTCCCCCTTAAGTAGATAGAATATGGGGTATGTGGAGATTTTAATATATCCAACGCCATATTCTACCTACTTATGGGGGACTATAAATCCTAAACCTTACCCCAAGCCTACTAGTGCTCAGTAGGGAAAAAGAGATACTATCCCTAAACATTTCCTATATAATATATTCCCTCATTCCCTACTATAACCCCCAATATATACCCTTTTGTCATGTAGTAGTTTCTATTTTCTTTTCCATTATCCCTATATCCCTGCCCATAGCAGGTGGGTCCAAGGTTATCGAAGCCGACCTTCTTCTTTTGCGACATGTATTCTGGGACAGGGACCCAGCACAAGGCCTGGAAGCTGATGAGCAGCTAGGATGTTGCACGGTTTGCTTAGGTGTGTATCCGTTTTTGCAGGAGCTCTTAGTGCAATCTGGGGTGAGTGTAGGATCATCCAGGGGCACCGTGCGTTCATAGCTCCCAGAGAATCCCTACCACACAAGGAACGTCTTGCCTTCGCTAAGAATAGGTTTGATTGCAGCGGTTCAGCGAGGAACATTGGACTCATCAGGGCTGATGGAAGTTGTTAGAGTCCATTCTTGTTTTGAGACGGATTTACTTTGAATTTTCTGAGTACACATACTTGAGTTCTGTGCGTGTTGCTTGTAGGCTTACGTGCTTCACGAGGCCCCCGACATCCCTGAACTTCCTTTTAGATTCCCCAACAATTTTCAACCCTAACCTTACAGCCCCCCTTGAGTAGATAGAATATGGGGTACATGGGGATCTTATTGTAATATACCCAAAGCCATATTCTAGCTACTTAAGGGGGACTATACTCCTAAACCCTAAGCCCTAAATAGTAGTTTCCAGTTTCTTTTCCATTATCCCAATATAACCCCTATATATACCCCTATAGAACCCTATATACCCCTTTAAAGGGACCTGGGGTTTCCATTTTTTCCACTGAAAGGGGACCATGAGCCCTAGCTGCCCTTCGGTCCACTCCACTGTGTTCGGCTATGTGCCGTTGCTAGTGGCAAAGGGTTTAGGGTTTAGGGTTTAGGGCTTCAGGTTAAAGAATTAGCCACGTGTAATTCCTGCACTCTAAAACCCTGCACGCTCACAATGGGTTGCTTTTGGGTGGTAGCGACGAGGATCTTATTCACACAGTGCATCCTGTAGGCTACCGGGCTGAGGCGGCCCTAGACCCTAAACCCTTCCAGGGGTAGGCATGGAAATAGCTTGTCATGCTATCCTGAATCTCTGTTTGATTCCTGGACATCCCCAAGATAATTTCAAGGGTCTGGATCTCTGGGGGCTTGAATACCCTAAATCCAAAACCCCCCCCACCCTAAACCTCCTAAACTCTAAACCCTAATCATTTAAGCTGCAGGCTTTGCGCGGTATGCTCCTACCCAGGCCCTGTAAGGGATCCCAAAAGATGGGGCACTTTTGAGGATGAACCCGAACCTCCTGAACCCTAAACGAGAAGCCCCATAAACCCCCTAAACCCTAGTAGGGTTTTAGGATTTAGGGTTGAGATCCCAAAGAGCTATAGGATCCCAAATGCCCCCGAAAAACCCAGAGTTTCTGAATAAGTCCCATGCTTAGGATCCTTTACCTTACTGGGGGTTAGTAGGGAATATGGGAATGCATTATTAGGGGTTATATAGGAGATATATCCCCCTATTCAGTATTACTAACCACCAGTAAGTCACTTGGGAGGCCAGGTGAGTAGACAAGGGCGTGGAACTGAGGCCCTGCTGCCACATGTTCCACCGCTTGTGCATCGATCGCTGGATGCACACCAAGGTCACTCAGCGATAGTGTAGTTCATGATGTATTCATTTAAGGGTTTTGGAGTTAATTAACATTGCCTTGACAGGCAATGCTGGGTTTTTTGTGTTTGTGCCATGTAGGCAAGGTGGCTACATTGCAGTTTCCCTCAACCGGGGGGGGACCCCCAACCCAAAACCCGAAACCCTAAACCCTAAATAGTAGTTTCCATTCTCTTTTCCAATACAACCCCAATATTACCCTTGTATTAATTACTCAAAGCCCTAATTCCCGGAGACCCCCATATAGATTCCGGCTACATCTCATAGCAACTGCATGAGGGGATTTTTGATTCTGAAAGCTGCCAGAGTCTCCCGTAGGATGCCCATGCCCCTAGGGTTCAGGGATTAGGGTTCAGGGTTTAGGGATTAGGGTTTAGGGTTGAGGGTTTAGGAAGTAGGGTTGAGGGTTTAGAGTCTAGAGCTTAGGGTTGAGGGACTCCCTTTGTCACCGCATCGCGCGTTGATGCCGAATCATGCTAGAAAAGTAAAACTGTGCCTGGCAAGCTTCAGCACGAGCACCCTAAAACCCTAACACCTTAACCCCTTAAGCCTTAACCCTTAACCCCTAAAGACTTAACCCTAAACCCTCAACCCTAAACCCTAAACCCTTAACTCTAAACCCTAAACCATGAAATCCTTAACTCTAAACCCTTAAGCTCTTAACTCTAAACCCTAAACCATTAAATCCTTAACTCTAAACCCTTAAGCCCTTAACTCTAAACCCTAAACCCTTAAACCTGTTTCATTCCAAGCCATGCATAGAACTCTCATCCCGATGCCTTCCTTCTGAGCGCACCTGCGAGAAAAAACGCGACTTAGGGGTTTCCCGAAATTTCTGGGGTTTAGGGTTTAGTTGTTGGGGTGGGTTATATAGGGGTTATGTAGGGATCATGGACAATAAGATGGAAGCTACTATTTAGGGTTTAGGGTTTAGGTACCGTTTTGGGGGGGTTGTAGGGGTTTATACAGAGGTTATATACGATTATCTAAGGTTATTTAGGTTTATATAGGGCTTGGGGGCTCCCAATGGTTAGCTTTTTGGGTGTCCCCATAGTAAAGATGATAGCATTTTGGGATCTATATTGGGGTACCCTAATTTTGGGAAAGCACCACTTAGGGTTTCGCTTAACAGCCCCACAAAAAGGCCACTAGGGCCCAAGCTTCCAAGGGTGCAAAGGTCAGGATACACAATCAAGGGCTGCGACTTAAAGAAGTTTCTGCGCCTAAGGCTCCAGCATATGGGGCTTTTTTTAGGGTTGAGCGTTTGAGGGCTCTGGAAGCGCAAGGACTTGTTTGGTTTCAGGGCTCTAGGGTTTGCAGATGTAGGATTTTAAAGATTGTAGCAGTGGCTTTTCCCTGTGCTGTCCAAGCCACTGCTCCCAAGAAACCCAGACCACCTAAAGTGTCAAAAACATGGAAACCCAAAAAAAATGACCCCCATCTCTACACTGGGCAAAGTAAGTGATTATTGGGAGCTGCGGGCTTTGGTTCCTTGGTAGATGAAGCCTCCATGCCCATGTACTCCCGACATAGAGCGGGGTCCTTCTGGGAGTCTGGGCCCTTGAGGATGTACGCTACATACCAGGGGCCCATGGTTTCAATTTGAGAAATGCCCTACAAACTTAATCCAGATTTCTCAGCATAGCGGTCACCCTAGCGGGGAAAGGTAGGAGATATGAGGGTCTTCAGAATCGCAAGGGAGCTGCTCGAGAATCTTTAAGGGGACCCCCATCCTCTCTATATAGTCCCTATCTATCTTTAGGATGCGCAGGTTTCCCCTCTGCTTGTGAAAGCCCACATGAGCAATAGTCTCAAGTCCTTCAAGGGGGTTATATAAGGGATTGCAAATGGGACTAGCATAGCAGTTGGCTCACATTGGGCTTTTGACAATATTCTCCCGAATTCGCAAATCAGGTCTCAAACTAGGAATTGTGGTTTTCGTACTGTACATCATGGTGACTTTGGCCCTTAGTCCGCAAACCCAAAACCTTGAACTCTAAGTCCAGCGCCCAATCCTAAATTTCATATGTCAAGCCCTAAACCCTAAATGCCTAAACCCTAAATTCCAAAAACCTAAATCCCAAAACCCTAAATCCCGAACCTTAAATCCCAAACCCTGAACAGTAAACCCTAAATCTCCAAAGCTTCAAGCCCAAAGGCTGTGTGCCCTCTGGACAAGCTCACAGCAGCAGAGCTCATCGCAGCAGCAATGGGCGCTCTTTAGCTGCATTTCGGTTAAGGTCAAGGGTTTAGGGTTCTATAGTCCCCCTTAAGTAGATAGAATATGGCCTTGGGTATATGACAATAAGATCCCCATATATCCCATATTCTATCTACTTGAGGGGGACTATAGGGTTAGGGGGGGTTCTCATTTAGGGTTCAGGTTTCTCTTGGGGCTGGTGTTGCAGGTTTTGTTATAGACGGTTTGCTTGGCATCTTTGATGGGGAAGGTTGTTCACAAGGTGCTATTCATTACCGGAGTTGTGGGGGTACATGCTGGTTGATATATTCCTTTTCAGAAAAACAAACACTAACTGTAGCGCATATACGGATTTCTACAAAAAGCAAAGATCCACCTACATTGATAGAACCTCTACATGAGAGCCTGTCAAAATTGTCCGTGCCTAAACCCTAAACCTTAAACCCTAAACTCTGAAGAGGGACCCCGCATCCCGCTATCATCTCTATACACCCCGTCAATTTCAGGAATCCAAGCCCTCTATCCTAAACCCGTAGGTCTAAATCCTAGTCACTGAACCCCAAATCCTAGACCCTATATCCCACATCCTAAGCCTGAAATCCTAAGCCCTAGATCCTAAACCCAAAAATCCTGAACTCTGACACCTAGCCTTGAGTCCTAAACCCTGAATCTTAAACGCTAAATGCTGAACTCTAAATCGTAAACCCTCACGCGAGCACACGACCCCCGAGTTCCCCCTTTCCTAGGAGCGGGCCAATGCGTCGGAGAGCATCATGACGAAAAGCAAACAAACGTGAGAGTTTGGGGGTCTTGGGGTTTAGGGTTTGGGGTTGCGGGTTTAGCATTTAGGGTTTAGGGAAAGTAAGCAAACCTGGATCATCCTGGATCAATGCTAAGGATCATGTATACAGTTGGGGGTATGGAATTCCGTATAAAGCATGGGAGTTGATTTAGTGTCTAGGTTGGGGTTCGGGGCTTGGTATTTAGGATTTCGGGTTCGGGGTTTAGGGTTAAGGTAAGATATTGGCCAAACAGTAACAGTTGGATGATATTTGCAGTAGAATTGCACATAGCCCTTAATAGTATATACCCCGACCATAGATTGTCATTGCGTGGGGGCAGTACCCAGGGTTCATGGTCGGGTTTAGGGCTTAAGGTTTAGGAGTTGATCTCAACGCTTCCCGGGAAAGTATTCAGGGATCCCGTACATAATGTAGACCCATGATTAATTAATAAACCACCTCCTTTTAAGGGCCTAAATATTAGGATCCCTATTATAGCCCCTATTAAGGGGAGGGTGTTTATGAATCAGGGGTTTGGGCTAAGGAAAATACAGGGGAAACTCTTGCGATGGTTTGGGGTAAGGCACTTAGCGTGCACGGTTTAGGGGTTCTAGGCTTGGGGTTTCGGATTTTGGTTGTTGTGGTTTCTTGCGTTTCTGGTAACCATGCTTGCGTCGGGGCTTCAGGGTTTAGAGTTCTAAAGTTACGGGTCAGATTTTTCGGGCTCTAGGGTTCTGTGTTTGAGGGAGGCTAGGGTGGTGCTGGGAATAGTTGTTCACGAGTTCCCAAATATGTTGTTTTTTCCCTTCTGCTGAGGAACCTGAACCCTAATGTAGACCTGTGATTTATAAACCCGTGCCCTCAAGCGGGATTATAGCAGGGATCCTAGTAGTTACGCCCATAAAAGGAGGGGGTTTATGAATAACGGGTCTACATGAAACCCTGGTCTCCATCAACAGCATTTCCTGGCGACGTTTATCTGCAACGCTACGCGGCCCAGTTCATTCGACGCAAATGCGATGAGCCCAAAACAGGACATTGCCTGCTTAAATTAAGTGACCATAATATGGATCTATAGCAAATAGTAGGGTTCCCTTAAACCCTAAAACCCTATATAGTAATTAGAAGGCTCATGGATAGCTATCATACCTCGACTTGAACGTGGCTTCTTGTCATGATTCTTCTTATAACCACAATTACGGCTGCTTAGTTTTGGGAAGGCCTTGTAGGGGCTCAAGCTTTAACCCTACACTGTAAACTTAATCCCTCAACCTTACAGTAAACCCTTAAACCTTAACCCTTGACTTGAAGTTCACGCCCAATAGAAGCTTGAGTCTCGTGCAAGGTACGGGGCAAAGCAATGGTGCTGGCAGGGCTGGCTGAGTTCGAGCGGTGGTTGGAAAAAGCTTACGGTTTAAGGTTTAGGGTTTCAGTTTTCGGGTTAGGGTTTGAACTTACGGCTTTGGGTTTTAGGGCTTAAGATTTAGGGTTTAGTGTTTGTTTGTCTTCCCTGGTGGGTTGCCAAACATATTTTCGCACGGGGACAGCAGTCCTTGCAGACCCAGAGGAAGATATCCGTTTTAAGCAGCAAATTTGTTATGGGGTTCAAATTCGGTAGTTTCCATAAATAGGTTTCCAAAAACATTACAACCCTTATTATGTGCACCCTGACAAATCGAGACCCCGGTCCGGAAACTGCCATTTCCATGCACAAAGGGTGAGACCTGCTGTCATAAGCTTGTTGTGCACCACCAGGTAGGAATTTGTGAAACTATTGTTATCCATAATCGTCAATAATACAAGAGATTGTATTACATTACCTGGTGAACTAGGATTTGTCCTACTCAGGTCCATTTAAAATACGGTTTCGCGCTTAGGGCTTAGGGGTCGCAACTGCGCTGTGCGACAAGCTCCATGAAACCCCACCTGGCACCTGTCAAGATCGAACTGCATCACAGGTTACTTTCCATGCTTGTGGATGGTGCTTCATGTATTGCTAGCTTGACTCCTTTGATCCCTAAACCCTAACCCCTAAGCCCCCTAAACCCTAAACCACACCTTACCCTGTGAAGCCTAAACACCTGGCTAGTAGGGAAAATGTGGTTCAGGGTTTAAGGGAACATAATCCTTAAAATCCCTATAGTCAAAGGGATTCTATGGGGTGTAGGGTCTCAGGGTCTGACCCATTTCATTCCGTACGGATCGGCCTTGAACTCTGTAGCCTATACCACCTGGAAAATCGTTATTTACATCCTAAACCCCTAATCCTAAAACCGCGGCAAGCAAACCCCCTAACCTGAACTACGAGGTGTTTACCTACAAAGCACCAAGGACTCTTTGGTAGTTTCCCACAAGAAGTGGCTGTAATAGAGACCCCAAAACGTTGTGATCCTCATTATTAGGAGCCCCGAAATTATACCCCGAATTTGGGAGACCCTAAACCTTATATATCCCTAGATAACCCATATAAATTATAAAAAAAATTATATAACCCCTACAACCCCTAATTTTGGGAAACCTACAACTCCAAATGTTGGGAAACCCCCTAAACACTGAAAAAACAACAAATCCCTAAACCCTAGATCATTGCGGTTGATCCCCTTTTGCGGGAGGATGCCAATGCCTTCTGCACTGGCGTGGGAAGCTTCCAGGTAGCAGATGCCGAGGACCCATTGGGGTAACATTAGGATTATACTTGGAAAATATTGGGATAGTGGAAAATGAAATGGGAATGGGAACTACTACTTAGTGCTTGGGGTTGAGGGTCTAGGGATCTGTGTTTAGGGATAAGGGTTGAGGGTTTAGAGTTTAAGGATTAAGGCATAGGGATTAGGATTTGGGCTTAGGTCTAGGGATTAGGGTTTAGGGATAATGGGCTAGGGTTTAGGGATTGGGGTTTAGGGATTAGGGTTTGGGTTTCGGGCTTCATTTTTTTAGCTTTCAGGGGTGAGGCGCGAGGGGGGGGGGGTCTAGGGATTTGAGTTTTCTTTTAGGGCCTAAGGCGAAAATGTTGGGGTCGGGGCCTCGGAGTTAGGATTGAGGGATTAGCGTCGTGGGATTCAGGTTAATAGTGGTTAAGCCTTAGGTCTATCAGGAATTTATGTGGGGCTTGGGGAGACTATTCGACAAAAGTTGTAAAGATTAGACTACACCCAAAGAGGAACACAAGGGTGTCATGTTTCAAGTTGTACCACAGGGAACTCACGTAAGTGGCTGGTCCCCAAGTCCTTCCCATCCTCCCTGTAAGCTCATTAACGCGGGCCATGCGAATCCTCCCTAGTAGAAACTCTTCGTGCGTGGGGCAGTACCCAACCTGCATCGCAAGTAGACCTACAAGACAATGCGGTTTAGGGTTGAGGGGGCAATCACTTGCATGTCTTATCAGCACCGGCAAGTGTTGAGAACAAATGCCCCTTAAGATTCCCGGACACGCACCCTTGACCTTAAACTCTTGCCGCATACAGATATGTTTGATTGCGCCCATCAAATCGTGAATCTAACGCCAACAGGCTAAATCCCCAAGCCTGTACCACCTTACCCGCAAAACTCAATTCCCAACGCTGCAAACCCCTGAACCCTCAACCCCTTCTTCGCCAAATCCGAAACCTTGCACCGTAAATTCCTGAATTAGATTCCTGGGGCCTGAACCCTCACCCTACTAGGCCCCAAACTACACGGGTCCACCAACTACCCCTTCAGCATATAAAGTGCAAGTTGAGGCTGAGCAGAAGGGAACCTTAGCTAAACAGTAGAAGGAGGAGTACTTAGGCAACTGCCTACACCTCAATCCCTAAGCCTCTAACCCTTAAGCCCTAAACCTTCAGAAAAAAAGGCACCGCCAAAACAAAGCTGCATCCTACGCCCTAATCCCTACCCAGAAACCCTTAAGGGTCCGAACAAGCGAACCTCCGAATCCCAATAATTCCCGAGTTTCTTGCAATGTAGTACTGGGTAACCCGGTTTAGGGTTTAGGGTTTAGGGTTTAATTAATAAACCCCTCCCCTTTAATGGGGATTATAATAGGGATCCTAATATTCAGGCTCTTAAAAAGGAGGGGGTTTATGAATCATGGGTCTACATTAACTTTTTGGGGGTGGCTCCATTCATTGGATCCTTTAAAGGCTCACAGCCCTCAGCCCTAAACCCTATAGATCCATCATTGGACCATTCAGGGGCTCAACCCTTATAGATCCTCATAGGATCTATTTTGTGGATCCTTTAGGGGGCCTGAGTCACGAAACCCTGAACCCTGTAGATCCTGAATAGGATCTATTTTCCCAAACCCTAAATCCTAAACCCTAAATCCCAAACCCTAAACCCTAAACCTTAAATCCCAAAACCCTAAACCCTAAAACCTTAAACCCTAACCTAAACCCTAACCTAAACCCTAAACCCTTCAGGGAAATCTGGGTGAACGCCAAACTCGAGGACGGTGAGGTTCCCTGCTACGACGGCGTGCCTGCAGCAAAGACGATCTCGCCTCAGTGGGGCCACTGGGGAGGGACTCCCTATGTATAACCCCAATAACCCCATATGCATGTGTATATGTATGTATATGTCTATAAGCTAAGTCTGGCTAAGTCTAGGGTTCTGGGTTTCATGGTTTAGGATGTAGGATTCAGGGTTTAGGGTTAGGATTTTGGTTTTAGGATTTAAGGTTCAGGGCCTTAAATCCTCAACCCAAAATCCTGAACCTTCAACCCGGAACCCTAAACCCTCAACCCACCGAGGGCTAGAGTTTAGTGCTGAAGTGGGCTTAAGGCTTTAGGTTTAGTAGTTCCACGTGGGTTTGTGTATTTGGAAACTCCGTGCGTTAGGACTTTATCCTGTTGGAGGTACTTAAGGGGAACCACATTTAGGGTTTAGGGTTAGGGTAAGGCTCAAGCTTAGCACTCTTTAGAGTTTAGGGAGCACCCGTTCAGAAGTCCCAACAAAAGCCTCCATCTCCAGCCCTACAATCCAAAACCCTCAACTCCAAACCTAGCTTTATTGACAGCTGCTTTTTCAGAAGCACTGAGAGACTCATGGGTAAGTCGAATATGGTTATGAAGGTTATGTAGGGCGTATGTGGGGGGTCTCTAGGGAAAAATACACATCCACCCAAGCACCCGAGCACCCGGCTAGCTCCTGCCAAGCTTGGCAAAATCTAAGGGATGTGCTGCCTCAGGCAGGTCTTCAGGCACGTAGATCTGTGGACCAGCCACATGCGACCGCAGGAGAACCCGCCCCCGCGTGCGGTACGGACAAAGGTGCGGAAATGGCTTTGCTTCAAAAGTCGGGTCCAGTTGCCAAAATTAGAGCGTCACAAGAGCCGGCAAAACATTCAATATCAGGTGAAGGCTGGCATCCATAGCCCGAGTCCAAGATACATGTAGCTGTGTTGGTCACCGCCTCAAATCTCAAAAGCCCTCGAGCTCGTGGAGGTTTTAACCCCTACTTACCTCCTGCAAAACTTATAGCACTTAACATCTTGGAGTTTGGGGCTTAAGGTTTGGGGGTGATTCGCAAAAGCCCCACGGTGCTCAAGACTCTCTTCTCTAAACTCTCCAACCCAGTTAACCGCCACCCACCAAACCGCACGTTCGTGTCCTTCAAGCCTGAAATCGTGGAGAGATCTCCCCAACTTTGTCTCAACTTTGTCAAGGTTCTGCTGGTTGGCTGTCAATCTTTTCAGACACTTGAAAATGTAGAATGCTGCCTTGGTAGCAGTGGTTTACAGGGTCTCCAAACAGAGTCCCGAATTGAGCCCGAATCTGTTTGAACGTGGCTGCCCCGAGGGTCCTGTGTCTCCCAAACCTTCCATATGTGGACCGGAAGTCCCGAACAGGACAGTGGGCTGTTCGGGTTGGGCTGTAGAGCTTGAGGAGGTAGGCTTCTGTTCATTTCCAGAGAGTATACTAGGTTACTAGGGCTCTATGAGGGTAGGGGCTACTTGAGAGCTTCAAACTGACCAGCTTTTGTCATCACCTCTCCACTTATAAGTCCGTTCACAATAAGTATTCCCCCTAATCTATGATGGTACTATAGGGGAGTTCGTTGTTAGGGGGAGGGGACAACTTCTGCGTCAAAACTCACAGTATCACCAGAAATTGCCAAGCTCGTTTTGCAGCCGCCACTACCATAGACCCCTAAATCCCATAAACCCCAAACTCCAATCTCCTTCTCTGAACCTGTAAGTATACACCTGCAGCCCCAACACTGGATTGGTGCCTAATGTAGAAGCTTCCATAAGTACCCCAATAAATGAGCATCAACAAATGGAAAGTGAAATAGTATATCCCCTATATAACCTACATAACATAGTACTTTCAATTTTGTTTTCCATTATCCCAATATGAACCGAATCCATCCCCTAATATTACCCCAATAGAACCTTAGGTCCGGTCATAAACATCTGGCAATATGAGCTAGAGCCTAAACTCCTTAAAGGGGGCTTCTATAGGGGAGTATTATAGGGCTTATTAAGGGGGAGAGTAGGAGTTTAGACTATAGCTCATACAGGGATCTCCAGGGTTAGGGAATAATGGAAAGGAGATGGGACATGAAATGGAAGCTGGGTTTTACGTAGGTGTGAAGCTGCAGAAGCTTGAACATTCAGCAACATTATTTCTGGGTAAGCCTTAAAGCACACATAGCCCCAAACCCTATGCCACTTAAGTAAGTGGGCCTCCACGCACAACCGCTTAGGCCCCCTAATCCTCTTTCTAAGCCCGTGACTATCTATATCCGCTTCCATGTTTTCCGTTTTCTTTGCCGATTTATTCTCCATCCTCCTACATATCTATTCGATTTAAATCGGCCCCTGCATTAGCTGAGGAGAGGCAAGGGTCCTCGGTCTGGCCCCCGGCAGCGTTTTAGGGTTTAATATCTAGGGTGTGGAGTAGGTGGGTCGTTTTCCCATATCAGCCTCGCACAGCTCTTATATGCCATCCATTCTCGTCTTAAAAGCCTCATGTAAGCCCAGACCCCCTTAAGGATCCAAAAAGTGGAATCCCCCCGAAATGGCCCCATGATCAAATTGGAGAATCTAGGGGATTATTGCTAGCTCCGGGGCTCTGGGATTATATACCTTGTAATTTGCCACTTGAAAAACATTTTTGAGAGCATGTTGGGTCAGGGGCTTACGGTTCGGGATCTGGGGTGTTTTCTAAGTTAGAGGTACCGAGGGTTTAGGGTGTAGGGAAATCAGGTGTGCCATTTGGGGGTCACCATATTCTTGCGGAAACTAATATCTGGTGTTAAGGAGATTAGGTTGAAGGATCTAGCGATTTAGATTGTAGGACCTACGTACGATATTTGAGAGTCCAGGATTCGAGTCTTATTGATGTAGGGTTTAGGGTTAAGTGAGCTTCACGGGTATTGTGAGGCTAGACGACGCTAGGTTCTATTACAATTTACGGTCACAAAAGAGGGAACTCCACATGTGCATACATTTATACAGCCACGCCTAGATTGAAGACTTCTAACAGTTCTTCAAGCATAGCAAGAACCTAAGTCATGTGGCATGTGGTTTGGGTTTCCTTGTGCAAAGGTGTTGCGGACTGCGGTAAAGGCTCCAGGTGAAGGATTTTGGCTGCCGGGGCTTCTTTTGCTTTTTTGGGCTTAGCACAAACAGGAAGTACAAGAATTGAAGGTATACCGTTGTGGACAGTATCTCGAGAATTGTCGGAACTGAACTCCGAGGAATTTACGCCTAGACTGCTGCGGGCTAATCTTATTGGTTCTTAGTTGGTAATAAAGGAGAATAATCCCTATATAATCCCCATATAGTATGTTCTCTTACTCTCTACTAAGAACCAGTTAGTAATGTGGTCGAATGAGGCCTAAGAGGGCATTCCATGCGCAAGGGGATGGTAGAGAATCAACCCCCAAACAAGCATGCGATCCCGCCATTCTGTTGCATAAAGCGCACAATAAAGACCATAAGATCATCTGTAACTCCCGATGCTTTTTTTGGATGCCCTGTTTTGAGAAGTCCACCTTTTCAAAAGCTTATCGGAAGCAATAAAACCAGTACGCTGACCCCGAGAGGCTTACATCCCAGGCCTCAAGCCCTGGACCGTGAAACTTCAAGCTCCTAAGCCTTCAATCCCCAGCCCTGCACCTTAGTCCCAGATTCCCTGTTGAGGGTTTAGGGGTTCAGGACTTACCCCTGAACTTCAAAACCTGCAAACGTTAAATAGTGGTTAAGAAGCCAGTAGCCTACAAATGCAGTCACTTTCTCCTAGGACCAATCTCTTGTCTCATGAATGTACCTACGGTTGACAAAGACTCTTGCAAGAGCCAAAAGTATCTTGTACTTTGGAAATCATGGTACTATCCTATCCTAAGCTAATGCACGGCTTTCTCAGCAAGCAGTAGAATCTTACAAGAGGTCTAACCAAAGGCGGCATACCTCTAGGCTTTCAACGCACAGATCCCAAAAGCCCCTTCATTCTAAGCCAAGAACATGTCTACCCAGACACCCTAGAGAATCCAAAAATTGAGAGGGCGTGACCCCATCACTACATTCGGAAACTAGGGCATGATTGGGAAGTTCCTTATTTTGGGGATCTCTTAGAGGATCTGGGTACCGACCGAAGCATAGCTTGAGACCTCCCGAAACATGCCCTTAGGGATTTAGGGTTCAGGGCTCTGGGTTTTGACCACGTTGGTGAACATGTGAGGTCATGTGGGAGCATCATTCTCCGAAGACCCCAAAGCAGGTATACAATCCACCTTTTCAGGTACTATCACATGTAAACGGGGAGGCTGGAGCAATGGCTGCTGTTGAGTGCAAGACACAGCAATGCGCACTTTCGACCACTGACAAGGAGGCATCAACCGAGCAAGCAGCAAGGAAGGGAACCTGGGAAGTGGCTGAAGAACCAACCCTTAGTGCCGCATCTTTTGAGGTTAGGGTTTAGGGTTTGGGGCTTAGGGTTTAGGGTTACCCAAACTCTACACACTAAATCTTCAAACAAAGTAAAGTTTTGACCCTGAACTCTGAACATTGAACCCTAAACCTTCAGTTTCTTAGCTTAATCCTGAACCTTGTCTCCCAAACCTATACCCAGCAACCTAAATTCCAAGCCCCAATCCCCAATTCCAAACCCCTAGCCCTCAGCCCCAAACCTAGACCCTAATCCCCACACATCCCCTTTACCCATAAGAAATATATATAGGCATATGCAGTGTACATATATATATATATATGTATATTTCATATATATATATACATAAATATGTATATATATATATATATCTCTCTCTCTCTCTCTCCATAGCCGCGCCTTCAAGACCTGAACCTCAAACCATGATTCGCCACGGATCAAGGGCCCCGTGGTCACGGCCGAAGCCAAAGGAGCGAACCTACTGGAGGCCCACACAAGCCGGAAACCCACAAGGATCCCAAAAAGGAAATCCATGATTCGGGATGTACAGGCCTTAGGATTTAGGGTCTGTGGGCTTAAAATGCCCTGAAGTGGTCATTGAAAATGGTAATGAAAACAGTAAGCGCAATAGTAACAACGATAGGAATGATAAGCAATGATGATAAAAGTAGTCATACCAATAATAACGATACCAACATTAATAGCAAGAGCTCAGGGGTTCAAAGGGTGGAACCTAGGTAGTTTACAGGATCCCTATTTCTGCAGTTTCCATATGTTGGGGCTTATTACCTATACCCACATTCTTTTACTTCCTTTGTTTGGCCAACTGAAAAGAGTCTGCGGCTTCAGAGCCTTTTTGGGTTGGGATTTAAGAATAGCGGAGTAGGCTTTAGGAATCAAGGCTTTGAGGGCAAGACATCGCTTTTGGGACTTGCGGTGGATTTCTAACTTAGCTGTTGGGATTTTGAAGTAAGGGTTCAGGTTTGCACCTTCCCAATAGTCCCTACTATGAGCCCATACCTCCTGTTACGAAGTAGGATTACAAAGTGAAGAGAAAATGCACGGCAGGTAAACCTAAGAAGGACCCTGCACGCCCTCATATTCTAGATTCCCTAAACACCACCATCCCTCTACACTACCTCGTCCCATAGATTTGCTGACTAGCCTCAAATTTGCGATCAGTAAGCCTAATTAAGGGGGAATGGTGGGGGAGCGACAGTTTCAAGAAGTGTGGCTAGGGAGCCCATCATAAGAGTGACCACAAGGGATATCGGCAATTTCTTCTGGGGTTCCTGCATGTTCCCGTCATACCGCTATTAGTAATGGGGGGGACCACCTAGCACATGCCCATTTGGCCTAAAGTCCTGACCTTCAACCCCCCAACCGCCAAACCCTGGAGGTGATCGAGTTCAGAACTCCCATACTCAAAGCCCTTGGCACTAAGCCTCCTGCAAGACAGACCAATGTAATGCACTTACCCTAAACCCTATTCGGGGATGTCAGGGGGGTCCCTGTAATGAGGACTATGGTATCTGGGTGTCTAAAATTGGATCCCCCTATACCCCTATTTATGGAAACCACCGTTTGGTAGTTTCCCAAAATAGGAGTACCCCAATATAGACTCTAATATACTATAATCCTTATCATGGGGACCCGCAAAATGGTACCCCTAATTTGGGACACCCCAAACGATAATCCCTATATAACCCTATAACTCCTATATAGCCCCTATAAACCCTTTAATAGTACCCCTAATTTTGGGAAATCCTCATTTAGCTTCATGGGGCAAACCTCCGGCTTTGCAGCCATTGGAGGCGTATCCAGGATGCTTGGTACCGCAGTGGGGTGCCGTACTTCCTTCAGGCAGGAACGTATGCGCAGAATAATACTCATGGGGACTCCTGTAGGTCCTTAGGGTATAGGGTTTAAGGCTGTTCGGTCACTATTTTGTGAGGGGCGTAGGTAATCTTACTTGAGTCAGTCACCTCAAAAAGCTACTTAATACCCTCCCCGTAACAAAAAAACACTAATATTAGATATTTCCCATATACGGTAATATACCGCATCATGGGGTCCTGTGAATTTCATCACGATGGTGTTTCTAAGCTACCGTAAGCGACTTTAGGATTTCAAAACAAATGCACTTTTTTGGGGCAGTTGGTTCATGAGAGGGTTGGCCAGAAGAGAATTCTGTGGACCTTAAGGCGTTACATCCCGAAAATCCCAGAACGTTCTACCTTTGGTGAAAAAGGCTCAAAGCCTCAAGTGTTGCCCTAAAAACCCTAAACCGTAAACCCACCATAACAAGCCGGAAGCCTGAGCTGCAAACCTGTAAACCCAGTCACTGAATTCGGATTTAGCAGAGATCTTAGTAGTTTAGGATTTGGGTTTAGGGTTTAGGTTTGTTGAGTTTTACGGCAAAGGAAAAGCTTTGTCAAAGGCTTCTCTTTTCCCAAGCATTGATGCAACAGATGCAACTCACAGTTAGGCCTGTTTCAGAGGGCCGTTTGTCTTTGTAAAGCCCCTCTTGGGGTGCCATGTTTGCTTACAATCTTTGTTGCGGGATCTCGGCTTGCTTGAATCTGCGACCGTGAGTTCAGTATTTCTGTCACAAGTGAGGAAGACCTCCACAAAAGGGACCAACATCTTGGCATCTCGTGTTTGAAAAGACGGATAAGCAAGAAGTTGAAGCATACAACACCAGATCAAGCTCTGCAACAGCTTTCCCAAGATTGGGAGGGTCCAGCAAGAGGTTGTTTCCCAACTTCGGGTTCTAACAGGCATGCCCTTCGGGCATTCATACTTGAGACACAACCCCTGTAACACATATCCGCTATTTTTCAGAAAGTCATAAAATGACTCCAGAACTTCCGTTGAGGACAATGCCCCGGGCTTCGTCATTGCCTTTGTGGTGGCCCTTGTTACCTGGACCGCGGGGCCAATGGTTTAGACCGACTTCAGAGTGTAAGGTTGCTGCGCTTTAGATTTGGAAGCACGGTATTAAGGGCATCAAAGACCCAAGAGATTAGGGCTTCGGGCTTGGGGGTTTCTTGTTGCGAGCCCTAGCGTCGTAGACTCACGGACTGGAGGAACAAATTGCTGGCCAGAGGCCCACAAAAAGCCCAAAGGTCTTGTTTGCATCCATGCTTTAGTATAAAGAACCCCCCCAGTCGATTTCCCAGTTTTGATGCAGAGCTCTGACTACCACTGAACTTTCACAGAGGTAGGACATGAAACAAGTGCAGTGAGCTGATATGGTGGTTTCCAGAAATTGGGACGACAATATAGACCCCTAGATACCAATACTGTAGGGCAAAAAGCGGCAAAAAGGACCCCTCATTTTTTTTTGACGCCTTAAATCCTGTATATGACAGAGTACACCTACCCATATTCCCCATATGTAAGCCCTATAGCCCCTTGAAGGGGACTCCCAGTTTTTTGAAGCCCCCATATCATACCTGGCTGGGGCACAACAGATTGCTCGCTACGATGGATAGCAATGGGGTTTAGGGTTTAGGGCTTGGGGATTCCAATGGGAAAACTAGGGGACGTTTGGGAGGCTTAGTTTCGAGATCCTTTAGAGGGCCTGACAACTAGGTGGGCCTTAAACTACACCCTAAATCCTACCTCATGAACAAGTACACCGGGATATTCTTTGGGAATTGGGTTTGAGTATTAATTATGGATCATAACCGTTATGTAATCCCTAGAAAGCCTTATCTCATTTTTGTGAGACCCCAAGGCCATCCCAGAAAATGCTAGTGTTGGATATTCAGGGTCCTGCCAGATGTCCTCAGCAAACTCTTGTGTATTCAGACGTCTGATGTTGCAGCTCCATACGCGGCACACCGAGACCCCATAGCTCAAACCCTTCACGTGAGTCAATAGCCTGCAAGCTCATTCTTAAACGGTGGTTTAGGGTTTAGGGTTTAGGGTTTAAGGTCCCCTGTTGAAAAGCTTCACCTTTGTATCCTGGCATGTGGCAGGAATCTTATTCTTGGCCGCGACTGAGGCAGCTGCTGACACACTGTTGCAAAGGAAAATCCTGCATACCTTTGGACATATAACCTCTACATATATATATATACACATTTTATTTATATATATATATATATCTCCGCCCAGTTCCCACTTCATTCTAATTTTTTCCATTGCTTGGGAGTAGAACCCTTAAACCCCCAGACCACCAGAAATCCCAAGGCTCGGGTTAGAGGGTCAAATGCAGGATTTCGTCCAACAACAGAATGACATTTTGGGACTGCCAAATCGCAGGCTCCCCTCCGGCCATGACAGAAGAGACTCATGAGCTACTGTATAGTCTTTAACTCCTTAAAGGGGGCGATATAGGGGATAATATAAGGGGGCATTAAGGGGGATACTAGGAGTTTAGATTATGATTCATATCTAACCCAGGGATGTCCCTTTGTTGCTGTTTTCGCAAGGCTCCTTAAACCCAAAATCCCGAAAACATTAGATCCCTAAATCAACTTCGTGCAACAGCCCTAGACCAGCCTTCAGCTTTCCATTATTACTATATATCCCCAATATATTCCCTATAACGACTGGTACGAGGGAGATCTGTCAGGAGTGGGAAGGAACTCTTTGGACACGCCCAGTCCAATGTCGGGGTTAGGAGAGGCTGCAGGTGGATCATGTTGAGTCAGGTCCAGGTCTGAAGCCTACAAAGAGCCGCCCCGACATTGCCCCGAATATGTGGGGGTCTCCCAAAATTAGGGGTACCTCTTTGGTCCTTGGGGGTTTATATTGGGGTTCCCCTACATGGGCAAATTACCATATCCCAAGCCCAAGTAGATGCGCATTGCATGTGGAGGCGCGAAGGTAAGCTACTGGCCGGGAGGGTGCCCACTGCAGTCCTCAGCTGCTAGAGCATGCGCCAGATGGACAAAGAGCGGCTGGACCACATTAAATCTTTAGGGACTATCGTTTGGTTTTTGCAGGCTTGTTTTTGGGGGCTGGAGTTACCAAATTGCTCTTCTTGCAGGTCCAGAGCAATTATAACCCAATTACAATTGTACAAAAAGCCCAACTATAAGCCCCCTAAGTCCCCTAAAATGACTAAAGTTGGGCTGTAAGCACCCCTGGTACTTAGGTTCGACTTACCTTAAGGCCTGTGTGCCCTTAGAGAACCCTTATATACCCACTATATGAATTCTATAGAACCCCTTAGTTACCCCTCAACCCTAAGCCCGTAAAACCTGGACCTAAACCCCACACTCCTCATGCCTAAACCGCCAACCTTACAAATCCTAAATCTCCAAGTTCTTTGCTATCATTAGCCTATGGACTGAGGATATGGTTTTCAGGATGCCCATTCCAATCCCTGCGAGTGGGCTTCTAGGGTTTAGGGTTTGGGGTTCAGGGCTTAGGGTTCTACAGAAGCCCTACGGGGAGCTACCATGTCTGGACGCCTATATAAGCCTTGATATACCCCTGGAGTTGCAGACTTTTGGATGTTTAATCCAGGACCCCCTAAAGAATGCAAAAAATCGAACTTGGCAAGAATCCGTCTCGTGTATGTTGTCTTCATCTTCTTTTTTTTTGGGGTGGGGGAGGGGGGGGGAATGAGGGTGGTTGCATTTGTAGGTGGCTTTGCTTTAGCCCGACCAGACCAGAGATCCCGAACTTGGCTCTGAAGGGTCCAGGCACCTATGCCACCAGAAAAAAGGTTATGGAATTCAAGGTTTTCGCAAGTTTCTCTGGTCGTGGCCATCGGGTGTTGGGCTTGAAGTTTCAAGGTCGTTGTAGGGGATTCCTTGGAGGAGGGAGAGAGACAACACCTACTGGGTTGCTGTTAAGGAATTTAATTCAAGTTATCATGGGCCTAAGTCAGTCCCAAGCTCAGAACCCTCTTAAAAGTCTGTGTAGCCCTTCAATGCATGGCTTGGGCAGCGCAGTTGCTGTGAGGGGTGGACGGATCTAACGTAAGCCCTACCCTCCCAAAGGAAGCAGGGCCAGTACAGAGTCTTTATAGGTTTCCTGCTTGGGATTTTATATCAGTTGTTAGTTCCCTGCCTTGCTAAAAAGCCCCACGCCCCCAGCCCCCGCATGTAGGGGTACTGTATTGAAGAAGTATTTCTTATGAGGGGCCGGGGAAGTGTTGTTACTCTGCGGGTCAGGGACACTTAGCAAGTAGGTTAACCCTATACCCTAAACCCCATACGATTTAGTACCTGCAATTTTCTTTTCCATTGCTACGAAGTCCCCCTCCCTAAACCCAAAAAAAGACCCAAACCCTAAAACCCATGACCCTCCAAGTAGGTAGGAGGGGCTAAGTTTGGGGGTAGCCTCAGCTTGGGCTTGGGCTCTAGGAGTTTGGCCGGCCTGGGACGTATGAATTTGGGTCTTAGGGTTTAGGGTTTTAGAGTTGAAGAAAATGTTAGGAGTTACCCTGGACTTTGGACCTGAGCCCTACGCCCGACGCAGTGAACCACCCATCGCTAAACCCTAAACCTGAACCCTAAGCGCTTAACCCCAATCCCTAAGCCCTAAATCCTGAACCGTACGCTCTTAACCCCAAACCCTGAAACCCTAAACCCCCAACCCTAAGCCCTAAAACCCCAGAACTCTAGAACCCTAAACTGCACTACCCATCTCTGCCACTTGTTTTCGGCTCCGTCCTTTGAAAAGCGCTCCGTGCCGCCGCCTGTGTCCATCTCAGGCCAGCGGTCCCTTCTTGGAGGATTTGGTCTTGAGAGTTTGGGGTTTTGGGGTAAAGGGTTTAGGGTTTAGGGTTTGGGGTACTTAGTGATTATGGGAAAGAAAACGAAAACCATTACCTCATTTAAGCTTAAAGCTTAGGGTTAGGGGGGCTAAGTAAGTATAATCCATAATAACTTTCTTGTTGTGCGAGACCTCATCGGCTAGCTGAAGGAAAGATGTCCGGCATGTGTACTTGCTGAATATCAGGTTTTCTCGCTCATCATACAAAAACCCAACGAGGAATGTGCACTTATGGTTTTTGAGTAGTAGCCCAATACGGAATGACTACCCGGGAAAGCCGTTTGCTTTACAGTTTTTGGGTTGGGGGCTGCTTAACCCTAAAGACTGAACGGATGAACCGCTAAACCCCTTAGCCCTAAACCCTAGACCCCTACATCCCTGGACCCAAACCCTAAACGGTAAATCCCCAAACTAGTAACGTTCAACCCCCTAAACCTCTCCACCGCGAAACCCTAAAGCTTTTTGTCAGGCCTTCAGCAAGACCCAAGAGGGCTAAAACATGAAGGCTTTAGTTTGGGAGTTTCTCGATGTTTGTCCCAAATCGCTCCTTATAACTTTGCATCACCTTTATAGACTCTTCATAATTCACATCGAGCTATGGGGTCCCTAAGGGCCCGCAATGTTGAGAAGCCTCCATGTAAGTCATCAGTCTTCCTAAAAGGGGAGAAGTGGCATTAGATGTTGGATAGCGCGGATTTACAACCATACGAAAGTGTGCCCCAACACTCTATGTTTCTTATTGACGCTCCTACAGGAAGGGGGTGGTTTTTTCTGTTGTTACTCAAACACGCATGGCTTTCTTGCAAAGACGCGATAGGCTCTCATCCTTCACCACCCCGTTGAATAGGTTTCCGTTTTTAGGAGAACCAGTCATACCCCACATACTAACGTCCTTTAAAAGTGGACCCCTAATTCGCAGAAATCGCCATGAACTCAACATGGTCGCGCAGAACACCCAATGTCCACAACTTCTGGGTTACCATCTCATACTGGAACTGTGAGGTACAGCTTCGGGGAAAATCCTGTTGCCAAATTGCCTTTTTCCGAAAACTAAGGCCAAAAAAGCAATCCCTAAATCCTAAAGCTGAACACCCCTTAACCCCAAAACCTAAACCCTAAGCCCTAAACCTTATAACCCTCAACCCTCAACCCTTTTACACCCTACAAGTCTCCAGCCCATAAGCTGTCAACATAGCTCCCATGCCCAGACCCTGATGGCGACAAGACTACTATAGGTTTTTTGGGGCTTAGGGTTTAGGGTTTAGGGAATCGACAAGCCTACTATGGGGTGTTTAGGGCTATAGGGATTATAGATAGTGAAAAGACAATGGCAACTACTATGGTTCAGAGTATGGGGTTAAAGGCTTAGGGTCTGCATTATTTGAATGGAGAAACGAGGAAACTCCAGATCCGTCCAGACCCCCCAACCCCCGGAAATGACCTCGTTACTACATTGGGAACATAGGGGATCATTGAAGACGATTTCGGGAGATGGCTATTTACAGGACTCTAATGGCATAATGGGGACCGAAACGATATAGCAGGAATTTGCTGAAAATCTCTGAAAATCTCTACCAGGTCCTCATATCTAGATTATACTCATACCATATTCTCTGGGGATTTCCCAGAGTCCCCATTAAAGTCCTTTCAATCTGTGCCTCTTCTCAGAGAGGCTGGCAGCATGGATCAGTACCAGAAGATTGAGAAGGCAGCACTTATTAGTTATGTGGACGACCCCCAGTAATGGTGACGGAAAGAGATGATAGTGATCATATCAGGGTCTCCAAATATTCTTAGTATATCTCTATTACAGGGCGAGGGGCCCACCCCACCTACTAGGTTCTAGGCACCAGGCTAGGGGTTTCTACAGGGCTGAAACTGCATTTTTAGGCCCCTGCGCTAGAACTGCAAGTTGCAGGGTGCAGGCTGCACTGGGTTGCAGCATTTTGGGTTTGGGCACAGCCCGGTTGAAGGATCCATGAAAAGGAACCTTCCAATAATCCCCTACATAGTGGTGTCTTTTGGGGCCCCATTTTTTGGATCCTTTTGGGGTCTGGGCACATTTGTGGTTATTATATGACGCGCCTCAATCATTCAGTGATTTTCCAGACCCCCGACCTGGACGCTATGAAGCCTATTCTTCGGGGCACACCACAAGACAGAGGTAAAACCCTAAACCCTTACCAGAAACGTGGGTTTCGTAGAGTACCGGAAGACCCAAAATCCCCCCTGCCTCTACATACGAGGTCTCCTATGGTGAGAATATTTCATATTAGGGGGCGGGGGGGCGGGGGGAGGTTAGTGTTACTTGTAGTGTGGAGGGGTCGCAACCTCCAGCCCCGGTCATCTGAAATTTCGCAGACCCTAGGGTTTCGGGTTTAGGGATTAGGGCTCAAGAAGTGGAGCCTCCAAATTAGAGGTCCCTGTAAAGGGAAGGCCAGTGTCACGTACGGGTATATAGGGGTACGCACCGCTAACGGTCAGGGTCAGGGGTAAGTAGGTTGTAATGGGAATAACTAAGGTTACTCGACAGGGTATAGGGGTTTCTAACGTACTTACTACGTCTCCTGATCCTGAATCCTTGACTCCATGTGATGTAGTAGTTTCCATTTTCTTTTCCATTACTACTAAGTCCTTCAATCCCTAAAACCTTAAATCCAAAACCTAAGTCCCCCGAGGCCTGAATGGGGACTGGGTTTTGGGGACCTCCCAATACGTGGCTTCCACGTTGGGATCCTTCAGGGGGTGTAGGCATTGTTCCAAGCCTCCGCGAAGACCCATACCCTAGAACTCGCCCTGTACTGCAGAGAGTTAAAAAATTACCAACGTTATAGTCCTGAATTCCTTGTAAAATTCTGGTAGAGGGTACTTTAGATAGAATGTCAGGATGATGTCAGTAATCACTTAGGCTTACGCATTCCACAAACTGTTCCCGCAAAAAGTAGTGGTTGGGTAAGGACCAACTGGAGACTACTGCATAGCACGGCTGGTCCTAACACAACCCCGGGCAGCGTGCTAGAATCCAGGGTATAAGGTTTAGGGTCTTTTTGGTTTAAGGTGTCGGCTTTAATTAGGGGTCATATGGCTTAAAGAAGAATTTTTGATCAAGGGAATTCGGCCCTCTCTGACCATCAAGGTGGGTGAGGGCACTTATGGCGTCGTCTACAAAGCGCAGGCTGGAGATCAAGATGGGTTAGCGTTCAAGGGTGAGGGTTTGTGGTTGGGAGTTTCGGGTCTCGGAATGAAGTTGAGGGCAGTATGGGGGGCAATAGCTATTTCATTGCTGGACATGTCTTGTTTAGCATGTTGCGAACCAAAAAGCAACATGAAACATGAGTCTACATAATATCCCAACAAGGAACCAATTAGAAAAAAGTGGGCTTCGGGTTGAGGGTATGACGGGTCGCTAGATATAATCTAGGTCCTAGACCTTGAACCCTAAGTTCAGATCTGGGTACATGGCTCGCCGTCCCAAAAGCCAGGATTTTTTCAAAATCCAGATCTCCTAAATACCCCAGAATGCTGGGTTGCTGTTAAGGAACTTAACTAAAGAAATATAATACCAGAACAAGGGAAACCTATCATTTACCACATACCCGTAGTTTGCCAAGTTCTATCTGCCAAGGTTCAAGTTAAGCATCATGTTGCGGTTTCAGATTGCATCTGAAATCTACATTCTTGAAGGCTTCTGGTGCATGACTCAGATTTCTCATGAGGGCCCCAATATTTTGGGGCTGCATGCAAAAAGGGGTCCCATGCATCCATGAAAACTGGCTCATCCTCTAGCCCATGAAGGGTTTAGGGTTTTGGTTTTGGCTTTTGACCTTAAGCCTCGAATCCCAAACCCCTGTATATCTTAACACACGCAGGCATGTAGTACCTGACTTTGTGGGGCTGCTCCCTCACTCCATTGTAGGTACTGGTGTAACATGGCAGCCAAAAGTCAAAGTGCTTCTTAGCAGTGGCACGTGGGCTGCCAGTAGTTCCTGATGTTGTAGAATGCCTTTGTGAGCACCTCTCCCAGCAAACCTTTTGACACTTTGTAAAATTGAGGTCAATCAAGCCTGTCAAGCAGGCAGCAGTCCTACTAGTGCTCAGTGTACTTGGGATCCTGTATGCTGATTTCCCCCCATCACTTTCGGCCCACCAAGCTACACCTTCTACTGGCAGCAGGATGTTTGCTTTCTTTTGAGGATGTTTGTCGTCGAGGTTGCTCTTGAAGAAATTAAGATAACTAATCAATGTGCCATGCGGAAGCAGAGTGTCTATTACATTTCCATGCTATGGTAACTTAATATTAAGTTCCAAAACAGCAAACCAATCTTGCAAGGACTCCGCAGGCGAAATCTATGCTCTGAAGACCATCCGACTAGAGGCCACATACGCTGGGATCCTGTGTGCTTAGTACGACCCATAGGCGGAAGGGTTAAAACCTGAACCCTAGATCAAATGGTAGCTTCCATTTTCTCTTCCACTTCTTCCTGACCTGATAACAACCAGCGTCAGGGGCTAGATCTAATCCTTAAACTAAAAACGGTCGTCATGGGATATTTTGCGGGAATGAAGAAGATGTCTGTTGAGGTAGGTGTGTCTTACATAGGCTTAAACTTCTGCCTTGGACTTCTAAAAAAGATATTCCTGTCCGGCATGTGGGAGGAACGCAGCCACAGGTTGTATAATGATGATGCTGCTAAACCCTAAACCATGAGTGCTTGGGGAGCCTCAAGCCTAAGTCCCAATCCCGCAACCCGAAAGAGAGGTAGGTTTGAGCTATTTAGTTTTTATTGCCTTTAGGGTTTAGGTTTCAGGGATAATGCCTATATGTTCCCTTTAGTGCCAAAAGAAATCAATTTTTATTAAGCCACCAAACCTTGCCTCGTAAGTTCAGGATGAACTGTTCCCCTTCTGAAGGGGAACAAGATTTTTGCCTGAGACCCCCGTGTGTTCCCAGACCCCCTGAAGGATCCAAAAAGGAGGAACCCCGCAAATTCCAAAATGTAGGAACCCGGGGGATCATTATCCGGCTCCATTTTTTGGATCGATCCTCCAAGAGCTCCGGAGCACAGTAGTCTGTAGATGATGGACATATGTCTAATCTAGCCCTCCAGAATCTAAGTACTTTGAGATGCATTCTCTAAGTTGTGTGATGTTGGGTTCCACTTGTCAAGGGTAGGTTTGAGAAAAAAAAATCCAGCCTCAATCCCTATATAGTCCTTTAAAGCTATAGGACTTCCATTTTTATAGGGCCCCCAAACCTACCCTTGTGGTGTTCAGTGGTTTGCCAGTGGCTTGTGCAATGTATGTGCTTTTGTAGTCGCACATGTTAGTATAGTAGGAAGAGGCGAAGGGTACAGGCATTACTTTAGGATAACCTGGAGGGCACCCTAAACCCCTAAACCCTAAACCCTAAATCCAGGGGATGTAGTAAATACGTCAACCCTTGGGATGACTAGGGTAAACCCTAAACCCATTGGGTTTATATTGGGGTTTTATTGGGATATTGGGGTTGTATTGGGATGTTAGGGTTATGTTGGGGTTATATTGGGATATTAGGGTTATATTGGGATATTGGGTTTATATTGGGGTTACTATATTTATGGATTATAGGGATTGCTACCCTCATTACTAAGTCCCTCTGACCCTCCGAGAAAGGTTCGGGGTATTGAGCTCAGCGGCTTGGAGTTCAGCTTCTAGGGTTTAAGGGTTTAGGGTGTAGGTTATATTTGCAAGGTCAGGTAACCCAATCTCCCTGACATAGAACACCGACCGACATTCTGATATCAACTATGTCCACATATCTATCCGATTTCCTGAAGGGAACATATGATGAAATTGATTGGTGGGGGTACTTCATAGTGGTATTTGGGCTTCAACACAAGCTCCACAGCAAAAAATTAGATGAGGAAGACAGCTCGTAAGATGGTCATGTCCTTGTATGCCCGCCTGGAATCAGATTGTTTTCTAGGGGTTCTGCATGCGACTCCCCCAGAATTTTGGCCAGCCAATCCTTGATAGGGGTTTCCAAAATGCCAAAGATTATCTTTTTTGACAGCCCTTAGAGGAGTATAGTATTTCGGGGTATTTGCATGATCCAGGGTATCACTGCCTGTCCGGTCTCGGGCCTACAGCTGCTTCGCAGAGAGGAGAGCATTGCCCTTTCTCAAGTCATGGCCCCTATGCCCACATGGCACAAAAGGGCTAGAGAACCGATATCCTCCGCCAAAGAAATACGGGCTTCCACATTTTCTAAAGGGATCCCAACTAGACTCCATTCTAGTATAGTCCTCGTTATACGGACTCCTTAGACTTAACATTAAGTTGCAGGGCTCAGCGATGAATTGTCATTGCCAAGGCGTTCGCATCATTAACTAGCCATACAGGCCCGCCACCCTTTGTAACCCCTACATGACCTTATATTGAAGAGCCAGAGTTTCTCTGCAAACCTGCAACGTAGATGTTGAATCGATTGATGCCTTCGCTGGTGGATCGATCGCCATGGGTGTACCTGGGCTGCTGAAAGCCCTCAGCGATGCGCCTGCCCCAAATCTATCAGATCTGGAGCTTTGGGTTCAAAAAACGCCTTATATTTCTACGTTGGATTGTTGGGGACTGAGCGTGGGGAACGCTAGTTGCAGTTTGATGAAGGCTGATGGTAAACAATGTTCACGGAGATTTTGCATCTAGCTTGGACAACTAGTTCGCCAAGTTTATGGTCCCTTGTCACTGGCATGCTGAGGCCCTTATATTTAGGGTAGCCCAGAAACCAGGCCATGCGTTTGACGCTTAAGCCTTATAAGCACCTTTATACAGCAAATGTCCATGTAATTTTAGAGTTTAGGGCCGGGTTTACGGTGTAGGGATTGGGGCTTGCCTTTTTGGGGGAATTCGTCAGTGAGAGTTTCTCAAAATCATCCACATAGGGGTGTCTCAAACAAGGGGTACCGTTTTAGGGGTCCCCATTCTAGGGATTATGGTATAGTGGGGTCCTACTAAATAGGGAAACTGCCATATAGACTCCCCTGCAGGACCTCTCTTTTGAATCCATATATATCCCTAGGTTCCTGGGACCCGCCTTCTTTAGAAACTGCCGAGCAGGTCTGCATGCCAAGACACAGAGAAACCAGGAAAGGGTATCTGAAGACAACCGCCAAAACACCAGGGTTAAGATCCAAACTTTGTGTACTGCCCCATTCTGTAACAGTTGGATAATATCCAGAATATAGCGATGCATATGTACATATATAGAGCCCTTCATAAGACCCTAAAAAAGACTGTTACAGGGTGGGGGGCAGTACCCAACCCGAACTCCTTATCCTCTGCTGTTGGAGTACTTAACATTATCTATAACAACACCACGTGGCCCGTTCCAAAGAACAGGAACCTATTTTGCGGGAGTCCGTAAAAGGAGGTTCACCTTGGGGCCGACCATTGTAGAAGCCTGGAAAACTACCAACACTAGCGCCAAGGTTCCTTATTTGATTCTAGTTTAGGCTGGCCAAATACCGCAACATGATATTGAGGTTTTCGAGGAGGATGGCTGCAAACCCCATTCAAGCTCAGCTTTCGTTTAAATATCCATATTCTTGTGCACGTGTATCTCCATTCTTGGTAATCATGTAGGCCCATTGTTGTACAGCGCAGGATCCCGACTCAACAAAAGGAACCCCCAGTTAGAGGTCCCTTGACAGGGGGTGTATGCTATAGAGGGATATGCAACCATGAACCCTACACCGTGTTTAGAGGTTTTTGGGATCTCCCAAAAATCCCTTCGGGAGTCTTTAGGGATCCAAGGCTTTGGGGTAGCAATGGCATCGGGTGCTTCTCACAACACAAGTATCCCTTATATATCCTTATAGTCCAAAGAGAAGCACCATATTCCCTTGACAATCACCATATATCCCCCAATTGGGTCCCGAAGCTGTTTAAGAAATTACTAAATTTCACAGGGCCTTACAATGTGGACCCTGGAGATTGTAAACCGCCAGCTCCGGTCCATAAAGGGGCTTCTCGAAGTGGTAGTTACTTATGCCCTAGACCCTACACCCTAAACCCTAGACCCTAAATGGTAGTTTCCATTCTCTTTCCCATTATCCCTATATAAGCCCAATATTATCCCAATATAACCCGAAATAGTCGTTTCCATTTTCTTTCCCATTATCCATGTTATGCCCTGAACCCTAAACCCTAGACCCTAGACCCTGAACCTTAGACCCTAATGGTAAATCCCGAGCTCTTCAGCCGCAGCTCCCTGCCTAAATAATGGAGCACCGAGTGAAAGAAGAACATGGAAAATGACATGGAAACTGTTACAGATAAGGGGCTTTATGGGGGGGTATGTAGGGAATATATTCCAGCTCGGGAGACGTTTCTAGACCCTAAACCCTACACCCTAAACCCACTCTCAAGATTGATCTTCAAACCTCTAGATCATATAAGAAGCACGTTTAGGGTCTTGGGGTTTAGGGTTTTCAGGGCTTGGGGCTAACCGCTAACCCTGGCAACCCATCATTCGGGGTTCTAATCCCTTCATACTGATTTCCCAAATCCTGTACAATCCTAGAATCCCTACGGTCCTACATCCCTAAATCCCAAACCCACACTAAACCTTAAAACCCTAAACCCTAAAGCCTAAGCCTTTTGAAGGAAGCAACTGCCAACAGTCAGGTGCAACGACCCGTACACATCTCGGAGTACCGCGGGCTCAACGTGGGCGTGGAGCCTGGGCTTCAGACAGGAAAGGCTTAGCGTTTAGGGTACAGGGTTCAGAATTTAGGGATCAGGCTCTAGGGTTCAGGATTCAGGAAAGTTGGTTTTCAAACCAAGGCAAAAGCTTAATAAGGCTGGAAGTATGAGCCCTGAATTTAGTGTGCCTGTTAAGGGCATGTATATCAATACATAGTGATACGGTGTATGGGGACCCCAAGATTCAGGGCCTATACGTGGGGCCCATTTTTAGAGTGTTCGAAGCGATGATTGGGACTGGTTCGTGCTATGACGTTGGAGTTCTTGTAGTTTTGCAAGTGGAGATTGCTTGAAGTTAACTTGAAAACTTGATGCCGACTTGAGGTTGTTGGGAGAAGGCTTTTGCATTACAATTATCACACCTATCATTATTGATGCTACTGTTATGATGATTACTATAATTATGATTCTTTCGATAGATCCACATGAAATAGGCTTGGCTCCAGGTGGTATGGACCAGTCCACCGACCCTCACAGCAACTTTCGAGCATTCAGAATTTACAAAACATAACTGAGCTCGAGCAAGCTGCATTTTTGAGAGGAGAGAGGAACGTTTCAGGCTCTAGGGTTCAGGGGTGTAGGGTCTTTAGGCGTTAGGGTTCTGGGATGTAGGTCGGGTTTAAGGCTTAGTGTAGAACTGAGGAACCCCCTACTCGAAATAGGAGCTAGCAGGCTATGATGCAAACGCCATCCCGACACCCTAACTGAGCTTACACTGAGCCCACACCATCCCAGTTTAGTAGTGTATTTGGGTATATTGTCATTGCCTAAGATTATGTCCGCAGTTGGGGTATATTTTTTCTAAGAAAAGCATGGTCTTACAAAGTTCAACAACCAAACAATGTTCAGTTAAGCATGATGCATATCCCAGGTCCCGATTGAATACGCCTTTCTCAACTTTGCTTTGCCTTTGCAAGGTCCTTGCTACTGTAGAGGTTTAGCCACGACAATTCGTTTTCGAGACATGTTTTACGTACTGGTTGCTGGTAGGGTATAAAGAAGTTAATCCCTATGTAACCCGTATAAAATCTATTCCCACATTCCCTACTAGCAACAGCAAGGATACCTGCAAGGGCATTCCTTAAACCAGGGTACTTTCAGAAACTATCTCCCAAGATACAGCATACTAAGCATACGGACCTCTAAAAAGGATTCGAACCCTCAATTCAAAAAAACTTAAATCCTTAGCTCTAAGCCTTAAACCCTGAATCTGAAACCCTTAACCCTGAACCCTACATCTGAAACTCTACTAGACCCGCAACCCTAGACCCCAAACCCAAGCCAAGGATGCCTACTGCTGGCTGCATCGGGGCAAGTTGGGCTACGTTGAGGCACGGCTTTCTCCTGAGGTTGAGGGTTTAGGCTTTAGGGCTTAAGGTGTAGGGTTTTGGGCTTAGGGTGTAGGATCTAGGGCTTAGGGCTTAGGCTTCAGGATTCGTGGCTTCGGGCTCAAAATTTGAGGTTTCAAGTTAATGCTTGGGGGGTAGAATCTCGGGCTCCAAGAAAGCAGCAGGACACAGCCCAACTGTACTTCTTCTGATAGTTTATTGTTGTTTAAGGTGGCACCTTTGGCTGGTAACCACTTGTGATCAGGAAGGGGTTTCGACATAGCAGCTGGGGGGTTCTACTTTTTAGATTGTCCTAGGGTTTGGGTCTGGGTTACCTGAGCCCCTGCATTGGTGCTTTGCAATTTGGAGCTCATGGAATGGGATGCCAAGCCCATACCTTCCAAACAAGTGACGTTCCAACAAGCGGCTTACAACAACACCTGTCCTCTTTTTCAACTGTGGGAAGTTAAAATCTACCTGTTAGGGGTGTAGGGTTGTGAGTTCATGCAGGCAAATACTGCCTGCTTCAAACCAACGTCCTAGGAGGAAATCTAAAGCCAAACAGGAAGGTACAGGAGTTACCAGTTTGGTTTGAGGGGTTGTAGGAACTCTTTCATGCATAAGCCCCAGATAGATGGACATGTCCAAAAGAAGGGGCTGGCTTACATACCCATCCTCATTATGTATAATCCCCTAGAAAGGACCCCTCCTGTTTTCGAAACCCCCAAAGGCTGTTTTGGGAGAGCATGTGCCTGGCCTACCTTTCCCTTTCTGCACTTCGGCACCTCTCAATTTAGGATTGGAAGCTGTAGGTCTGGTTTAGGGTATCGGATTTAGGGTCTAGGGGACCAAAGGGGGGCTTCGGGTTTAGGGTACTGTAGAGGCCTGACTGGCTGGCAATATTATGGTCCCAGCCTCCCTGCTTCAGCAAGGTATAGGATAGCTATTTGATATAGACCTCTAGTTATTACTGGTACTCTTTCAGGCGCAGGGGCGAGGCCGATGCTGAAAAATGAGCAATTCCCACCCCCAAAAATGAAGTTGCGCATCCGCCGCATGAGTAATACTGCGCACATGATACAATCGCATCTTCAACATTGGGAGACGTTCTTATTAGTGGAATAGTGGAAGGAGTCTTCGCCTTAAACTCCAAAACTTAAGACCTAGACAATGGCTTTGAACGCAACCTATGAGTCTTCACAACTTGAGCCTCTCAATACTGTAGTGGCCTGAAGGGTGAGCAGGTCTCCTCCTCACGATCCTTACATGGGGGTTTCCCAAAATGAAGGAGGCTCTTTTGGGGGTCACCATGTAAGGATTAGAGTGTTTTGGGGTCTGGATTGGGCAATGTACTTTGGTATCGGCAAAATACTTGTGAATGTAGGCGATCACTTAGGGGGGGAACCATTTGGACGCCGCCGAAATTCTGTAACCAACCTGCAAAAAACCCCACCAACCCCTATTCTTTTACAGAGGCCCTTCTGCGCGAGAACCCTGACGCTGAACAGCTGACTAGAGGAATTGCTTGGAGCTCAGATGTACAACGGGTACAGGCTTTCAGGAATGAGCGCCCTATCTTTAGAGGGAAAAGCGCCAGTTACAACCAGATAGGATCCCATAGTCCCTTACAATACCATTATAGATGATGCTAGCGAACCTTCAAGCAGTTGCAAGCAACAGGCATGCCGAGAGATTTTTTACCAAATGGCCTGCCAACCTCCCGCAAATTTCAACTAGGGATGTCCTGGAAGTGGGTGTGCAGTTTAGACCCTAAGCCCCAAACACCTAAACCTAAGCCCCTAAAGCCCTACAGCCTAAACCTTTCTACGAATAAACAGCTTACATGAGCTATAGTCTAAACTCCTAAAGGGGGTTTTATAGGGGATTAATTCTATAAGGGACTACTATATGGGTTATTAAGGGGGATACTAGGAGTTTAGACAATGGCTCATATTTTGGGGGGGAGAAGGTTCCAGGGCCCAGAGATGCCATGGAAACCCAAGAAGAACCCTGAAGTAGACAACCCAAAGGGTTGAAGAGAGTATATAGGGATCATATAGCTTCATAGGGACTATTGAGGGTTTTTTGGGACTATAGAGGGGATAGGGTTTACGGTTTAAGCTTTAGGGTGTAGGGCTTAGGCCTCGTGATCCAGCAGAACTTCCAGGCGTTGATGAGAGCGCGCTCGTGGCTTCTAGGAAGCTGGGCGATGATGCCACAGCTGTAAGCGATGAGATCCTGCAGGAATCTAAGCTAATGCAGCAATGGAGCTTTATAGCTAAAGCCCCCATGCTTCAATTGAGCAGAATGCGGCAGGAGCGTATCTTCAGCCAATGTCGCATGAAGCCCAATGCTAGAGGCACGCTGTCCGTGCACTTGGATGGGTGGTTCCTCGGAGCCCCAAGGAGGGATCTCCCTACACCCTAAAATGGTAGTTTCCCAACATGGGGGATCCCAATATAGACCTCAAAATACTCGAGTCCTTATCATTCGTACCCCCATTATGGTACCCCTAATTTTGCAAAACCCCCACATCTAGTTTCTGGATCCTCCAAGACGCTAGAAATGCCTACCTATGGGGCCTCGCCCTCTGGATCCTGTTGTAGTGGTGGCCTCGATGATGCAAAGGGGTTAGAGATTAGATGTTAGGGTTTGGAGATTAGAGCTTAGGTTTTTAGAGATTAGGAGATACCGTGTGTAACCATGGAGGGTTCTAGGGCCAAGGACCCACAAAATCTAAGAGGGGTTCGAATGGGTCTCTCACCTTGAAACAACCACTAAACCTGAGCCCTGAAGACCCTAAATTCCCTGAGCCCTCAACCCTCACGCTCAGAATGAACAGAAATTGTCTAGGGCCCAAGAGCATGATGCAAAAACTCTGCCCAAAACTCCGGACATGAACCCTATACTATTTCTATAGACCCAAAACCTAAGCGACAAACCCTAACCCCTAATCCTTGAACCCTAGTCCCTAAACCAAAAACCCCGTAGGAAGAAGCAGTTCGGCCTTTACAAGGTCTCAACGACTTATCCGATTGCGCAGAGTTGCGCGGAGCCGCTCCTCAGGCCACTACCCAAAAGGGGTTGGGAATAATTACCTATATTGTGGTTTGATATTCCTTGTCTGATTATAGTATATGGTACCTCAAATAGACCTCGAAATGATATTTGTAATTATTTAGGCCCCTGTAGTACCCAAAAGGGATTGGGGTTGAGGGTTTAGGGATTCGGGGAGAGGTCCCGTTAAAGGAGTTGTAAAGATGATATAAGAGTATATAGGGATGTGTAGGTTTCAAGGTTTAGTGACGCTAATAATCGAGGACCAAAATCAAAATAGGGGACCCCAAATACTATAGTCTTTGGTGTAGGGACCCCAAACAGGTACTGGGATTTCGGGTTTCTGCTGTGGAGGACCTTCGTCCTGGCTGTGGAGGACCTTCGTCCTGGCATGAAGTGCGTCCTCTCGGTATATGATGAGCGGGCAGAGCACCTTGAAATCAGACCCGGCCAGGCAGCAGATGTTGTTCGCACCGACGGTCTCAAAGTTCTGGTGAGCTGGGGTGATCGAACTGCGTGGTTGAACCGGCGGGCGCGGTTGACCCGCCGCTGCAGTCGGTGCGGTTTGCCTTGAAGCAACCCGAGAGAAGTCTCCCACAGGACAGTTGCGAGTGTGTCTGCATGTGCGGTTCTATAGTGTTCCGTCTACATAGAGTTTGCTCTGCTTCCTGCTAACTTTGGGAAAGCCCCATATAGAATAGGTTTTCCAGAAACCTGTTGGTGACATCCCAGACCTACCAAAGGATTTGCGGTTAACATCGGCCACATGAGCAATAGTCAAAAGGGGGTTATATAGGGGATTATATAGAGGACTATTATAGGGGCTATCAAAGGGGGATACTAGGAGTTTAGACTATGGCTCATATAGAAGAAAAGGGGAATTACAATTCTTCTTATGGGGTTTAGAGATGAAAGGATCCAACTACAAGGTTGAGGTAGAGGGGCTTCCAGAGGGTTTGAAGGATGAGGGTATTAGGGGTTAGAGCGTAGGGTTGCGGGATTCAGGTTTAGGGTTTAGGATTCAGGCTGTATAGGGGTAATGGAAAAGAAAATGGCAGCTCCCTAAACCCTCAAACCTACACCACGTGGCTGTATTCTGGGTTTAAAGTCTTGGGTTGACACCCAGAAGGACATAAAGAATGGACCTTCAAAAACTGAGCGCACCACAACATTTGAAAAAGCGCAGGAGCTGCTTGGGAGGCTCCAATGTTTTGTGTCTTTTGGGGCATCTGAGATTTTTGTCACATGCTTGAACTAGAAGCTCCTTGCATACACTAGCAAAGTTCTGTTGTTTGTTATGGTGAGAACCAGCTGACGTTCTAATTTCTACTATGGTTCCAAGGAAGATCGTGTCAAGGTTTATGGGTTTAGAGAGGGATTGAGGGATTGGGTCCGGGGCAAACCATAAACCCTGCACCTGAAGCCCTTACCGTCTCCACACCCCAGTCTCTTTGAAATCTGGCAAGTCGTAGCAGACTGGCTCAGCCATCATGATTCCAACCGGTCCGGTGGATGACTTTATATATGTAATAAAAGGCCTAACATGTCCTTAAAGGCTAACATTGGATAAACCCTGGATACCGGACACTTAAATTTCTAAGCAGAGTTGTGTTCAGATTTTTGGTGGAGTCTAAGGGCCAGTGAAAGACCCGGACATAACTGCCGTCACCTAAAGGCATCCTGAGAATCATACGCAGCTTCCAAAATTCGGTTTTGGGGACAGTTCCGGAGCAGGTTCAGACATAAAGTTTCTCCACATGATTCCGATTCCTGTTGTTTCAATGATCATAAACACCCCAAATCTTCGTCGTTGGCGGGGTCGGAGGGTTCATTACTAGTAGGGGGGGGTCCGTACCGTTGGAAAAATGTCATGGATTTTCAGGGTAGCAGAAGCAAGGACATTAATTCGGAGTCATACACGCGCAACTTCTGTATGAAGCAAATAGAAACATCTTGTACATTGCGTGACACTCAAAGTCCGCGGCTATAGACATTCAGAATTTCACGTCGAGCGTTCTAAGCTTTCTTTCTGCTCAGCTAAAGTTGATACCTTTTGATAGGGTCCCAGGAAGGTAGAGTTACGGTACTGCCCCCACCAGCAAGCATAATTACATATGTACTTATAGCGTTTGATAATAAAGAATTTCATAGACTGCTACTGGGTGGGGGCCGTGGCAGTACCCAAGGCAGAGTAGTATTCGTGTCATGTAAACCGCATATTTGCTCGCCATCCGGCTTGGCGGCTCTGTTTGATTTAGTAAGTCTACGTACTGGCCATTTCCCTTAAAAGGGCACCCCAATATAGGTATTGGTCTAAATTCCCTATAATACGGGGTCCTGAGCCCAGGGAGCATCCAAGTATATTTTGGGGAGGGGGCTTAAACCCGAAACCCTACACCGCTTCCTTATTAGTCCACATGATCTGATGAGGGTCTGGCTCTTCTGTACATTTCTGAGTGTCGTCTCCAGTACGATCGGGGAAATGATTCAGGACCATGTTTCTTACCATTATCGCAAACATCATGAGTAATCAAACTAGCTCTTCCCCACTGCGAATTACCACTGAACCCTGAACTGGGATAAGCCGTGAAATTGAAGCCTTCCAACCCTCACTAAGCCAAACCCACATGGAAGCCCATAGGCCCATAGAGCCACCTTTGAAAGGGCAGTGGTCTTGGTAGGGCTCCTTTTCGGACTACCATGCTTGGTTTGTGCAAAGAAAGCCTTGAAACCCTGAACCTCACCTAAACCTTGAAACCTACCTTAAACCCTAATGATAACAGCAACAAAAATACCACTAACAGTGACAATCATGGTAATAGTAATATTAAGATTTGATAATAAGTCTTAGCTCAAAAGCCCAATCCTCGACAACCCTTATTGGGAAACCCTAAACCCTACATAGTAGTTTCCATTTTCTTTTCCATTATCCCTACCATAATATTACCCAATCCTCGACAACCCTTGAGACCTCTCCGAGAGCTTGTGGACATTTTTCGCGCCGTGGGCGCTGCTCCTTGGCTTTCTAGTCGGCCCAGTAGGTGTCACTTGAGGCTCGTGGGTACTTCGAAGTGGACTTCCGCCTCGAAGAAATAGGTTTATAACCTAAATTAGGGCACTTCTACAACCACTTACAACTGCCTATTAACTGGCGAGTATATTTGATGGAAATCCTGCACCTTTGGACAGCTAATGTATTGTAGCCCTAATTCGTAAAGATGTCCCTGATGATTTGAGAGTGAGCCTGTGGTTTAGAGTTTAGGGTTTAGGGCCCGGGGTTACTAAAGGGGATTATATAGGGGTTATTAAGGGGGATACTAGGAGTTTTAGACTACAGCTCACATAGGATCCCCAAAAGATGGGGTGAAACAGGGGTCATACAGGGGCACTGGAAAAGATAATGGAAACCTTTTCGCATTTGGGATCCGATAAAATGGAACCTCCCCGCTTTGCCCCAGATTTCTCGATGTAGTAGTGAGAATATTTTTGGGGGGAGGGGGGTCACTTGCTTGAGATCCCTTAGGAAGGCATCCCAAGGGTTCACACTGCACACGGATTTTTGCAGAGCACACCAGGGCTGTATCTAGCTTTGTGTGATTTCGCGCACAGACATGGAAGATCCTACAGCAAATTGTTGGCTTTGGTGGTACAGAGACATGAGAGTTGAACCAAGGATCCCTTTTTTAGACCTAAAGACTGTACTTCGCTTCCTGCAGATGCCCAATAGGACCGATATGTTCAGCACTCCCTCATCAGGCGAAGGGCCCCTTGAGTTTTGTGGAGGTCATTTTGAAATTTTAGCGTTTGGTTTGCCAAGCTAACAGCTTCTGAGTATTGTATGCGTCGGCCTGCACTTGCCATACTGGTGCTAGCGGGAATGGGACCATGGATGCCCATGAATTCCCACAACTATCCGTTCATTTAGGGTTTAGGGCACAGGGGTTCACAACCTCCCCTAAACCCTGAGCCCTAAGCTATTCCATGTATTCTTTGCTTCACTCTCCTGGAAGTACCAATAAGTTTTTCCCATCCATTTTGCAGCACCGAGTCTTGGGTCCTAGTCTGGGTTTCGTGGTACGGAGAAATCCGTTTTTGGGTTCAGGATAATGTAAAACCTTAAGGCCGGTTGGGGTTCAGGATGTGTTCAGATGGAATGTTCTCCATATTCTGCTGATCGCACCTAGCCCTTTCCGATGTAATCCTTGCAGTTTCCAATCAGTGTGTGGATGAGTCTAGACCAAGATCTGTTGCCGGGAAGACCCTAAGAAAGATGCATGTGTCTTACGCTTTTGTGCCGCCTAAACCCTAAAACCAAAGTAGACCACCTTGGAAACTCCACTCCTGTAGTTGATCCTAAGCAAGTGGCCTTTGCACGAGAATGTTAGGTCGAAAGTTGCAGCTTAGGAGACGGTGTCAAGCTATAATGGCTCCCCTTGTTTAGGGTTCGGTGTAGAATGTTTAGGGTTTAGGGTAGAATGTTTAGGGTTTAGGGTAGAATATTTAGGGTAGAATATTTAGGGTTTAGGGTAGAACCTGGCTCAAGCTTTAGGATTTCGGGTTTAGGGATAACCGAGAATCAAATGGGAAAAAAAAACGGAAAAATGAAATGGAAACTGTATATAGTGGTTTATAGGGATTGTCCTGACAATGACCCGCCCAATGTAGCGCCATTATATATTAAAAGAATACTTGTTCTTAGCGGGGCCGTTCTGGTGCCCCCGACATATTAACCCCAACTCTCCACCCCTCTACATTGACGTTATCAGGTAGCTAGGGGCTAACATGTTAGGGGAACGGGTTTTGGGCCTTTAACGAGTACGGCCCTCCTGGATGGGGAGGTATGGCATGGTGGCTTTAGGGTTTAAGGTTTCGGGGTGCTGGCACAGGGGCCTACGCCGGTTCCTGAGGGTCTGCCCCTATTTTGGAATATATCCTAATGCCCATGGCTTTCTGCAGAAGATGTGCTAGTCGCAAAACTATGATTAAGACCCACCGCCCTTTAACTTGGTCTCAGCCAATGACAAGAGTTAAAAGTTGTGGGGCGTGTTTTTTCTAGCCGTTGGGTCCAAAACTCTGGCTTCAATCTGAGAAGGAATGGAAATATGCCCAAAGTCTCGTTCTCAGCAAAAAACTAGTTCTGAACCCAAGCCTGCAAGCCTGAACACCTGAGTCCTGCACGCTCTCAAGTTATTAACCCAGCCCCCAGTGCTGGATCCTAAGACGTCCACCCACATCCTTCAATTCAACTTATAGACGCTAGGGAATTTATGGTGGATATAAGAGGTTCTGCATGACACTGAGTACCTTGCGATGTTGAGTATCAACCGTAATCTCCGTGTTTGGTTTTTATCCCTGATTCCACCCTATACCACCCTCAACAAGGTTGCCCTTGAATAGCTTCAAGCGGTAGCACCTGTGGTATCGAGGAGCCTTTGCTTGTCTTTGATGGTGCGCCATTGCCAGCCAAGAGTGTGACAGAGGGTGCCCGCAGACAGGCCTTAGTGGAGATGGTTTTTAGGGTTGGGGGTGGAGGGTTTGGGGTATAAAGGGCCTAAATAATTCTAATGACGGGGAGTCAAATGTAAGGGGAGCGGACACTGAAGACGAAGCTGGAGTTGCATAGTGACTTATAGGGCTTCAAGGTTCTTAGGGTTGTCAGGTCAAGGGGAGCTGCTGTTTCTCCTCACGTGGGAGATTTTCTACGCAACCCCTGCAATGCTTGATCGTGTCCCCAGGATACCCTTTGGTCAAGAAACTTGTGGGCAAAATCTTGGGTAGCCCAATCTTCGTGGCTGGTACGTTTTAGGGGTCAGGTACTCAGGGATAACATTCAGGAGTTTTGGGTTTGGGGTCCACTATACTGCTAGGATGCTCTCTTGACTTGGTAAGTTTACCTAGTCATAGGGCTCATGGAGCTTACAACAAGAGATTATCTGAGGTGTTGATTTGCGAAGACCCGAGAGCTTGCAGGTAGGCCTTTAAAAAGGGAAACATGCGTGATCCGCGTTGGTAATTCTGCCACCCACACAGTTACGTCCGGCATAAAAGGTGTTCTGCCACTGAGCTCTACCTTCCCAGCCCAGAAATAGTGATATACCAATATTCATGTTCAGTACTAGTAATAACAATTAGAATAATAGCGATAAAAATAACAATAATAAAGAAGTACTAAGAACATACTGATAACGGGTCTAGGGTTTAGGGTTCGTTGCTAGGTCGGACGTCGGACAAGCCAGGTAAAATCTTGGGGCTTCCATTGTTGTGAGTCCTTTGCAGGGTATATTCTTACGCCTTAAATATTCGAGATACTTCATTAGGATAGCTCATTTTTCAAATCCTAATTTGGGCAGGTGGAGTTACCAAAATTCTCTTATCATGGTACGCCAATTCTATGCCTCGTCCCCAAGACCCTCTCTTCCTAGTCCCAATAACCCCTCTTACAAGCCCCCGAAAACACTGGATTACAAAGTGGAGCTACTAAGTCAAAAGAGCCACCACGCAAGCCCTCAAATCCTGAACCCTAGATAGTAGCTTTCATTAAAATGTCCATGTTCTTTTCCATTTCATCCTCCGCTATCTTGTTCAAGATTCATTGAAAGAGACCTAAGGAGGTACCCTTAACCCTAAACCACTTTTTGTTTCAGCAGGCGCGAGAGGAAGCCGCACGGCAGGCAGCACTTGCCGGATCGAGCGCAGGACTCGTAACGCGGCTACCTTTCAGGCTTTTTTTTGGGTGGGTCAGGGTTTAGGGCTTAGGAATACCTTTAAAGGAGCTATGAAGGGTTACATGGGGTTTATACAAGGGTTCTATAGGGCTTGAGGCTTCCGAGAAATTAAAGGTGTCTTTTTGCGGGTCTCTTTAATAAGGATTATAGTATTAGGGGGTCTATATTGGGGTCCCTATTTTGGGAAACTAGCTTTTGGGTTTAGGTCTAAAGATTGGGACTTGGGGTTAAGGGATTATGGTTTAGGGATTAGGGCTTAGGGCCAACCCCCTTAAGGATCCCAGACGTAGAACCGCCCAATAATCCCTACATTTTCCGAATTGCATCGTTTTGGGGGCTCTAATTTTTGGGGATGGTTTAGGAACCCAAATTAAGAATGGATCTTCCCTGTGGAATTTTTAGGTGAGTAGTTTGGCCATAGAAGCTTTTGGCACGGCTCTTTATTTCAAATTTTGTCCCCAGATAAAGACCGTATGCAGAAAGAGTCTACCTAACAACTACCCGCCAGAACAACTCATTAGTCTTGGGGCGGTGCCACGGTTCAGGGGCTCAAGGGACTTTGGGGGTTGGAGGATATTGGGCTTTCGCGGATGGACATGGTTTAAATTTTTGGAATCGTAGGATCTAGAGTTCTTCTCCATCTGTTGTGCTCTGAATAACGCCCGCCTCAATCCCTGGAATAAGGCATTTTGGTATGAAGACTAGAAAGGAAATCTCCGGTGCGCAACCATTGAATGGCTGATGCTCGAGATCACTTGCAGTTTTTTGGCTTGAGGAACCTGCTCTTCAGTTTCAAGGCAGCAGAATCACAGAGATCCGTTGAGGGGCTTGTGCAGACTAGCATCAGGCTTGCTAGGGTTTGTTTTCGCCTATTAATCAGAAGAGAGACGTTGAACAATACCTTAAACTCCATAAATCCAAAGGCAACACTAAAGAGGTGAGATTCCCGAAGCCCTAAACCTTAGTCCGAACACGATGAATCCAGCCAGATCTCCAAAAGCTTCAGGCCATAAATTGAATTCATAGACCCGACACTTCCTTCAAGGGATCGTAACCACTAAGAGAACCTTATGCCCATTTTGGGGACAGACATTTCGTTAGTTTCTCGAAATATGGGGATCCCGCATATAGGGCCCAAAGCATTACAAGCCTTATCAGTGGAACCTTAATTTTGGGAACCCCATGTATTTGAACAGTATGACTTGTTGTCAACGAGGCCAAGCGACTCTATGGTGCCGTGGACATTACGCCGGACCATCGGGTAGCACTCCAAAAGTCTTTTCCGGATTCAGGGTTTAGATTTTGGGGCTTAGGGTTTATGTGAAGAAGTCTTCTTAGAATGGAGGGATATGTGGGGGCTTCCCAAAAATTAGGGTTATTTGATGGAGGATTCCCACAATATGGATTTTTGTAGTTTTGGCACCTTCCTGGGTCCCCTTATTTAGGGAAAATATCATGCATCAGAGTTGCTTTTTCAGGATCTGGTGAAGGTCTATGGGCGTGATGGCTTACGCTATTGAGTTTGTTGAGGGATGCTTGGCCTTGCACTGTAGGGTTTTGGGATGTTTCAGCTTCGCATCATCCAGTTTATGGAGATTTGAGACTTTGGTTTTTGGGGTTGTTGTTGTTGTTGTTGCGGGGTTGAGGGTCAATGACAGCCCTTCTTTGGAGACAGTGTATAATCTCCTCACATTCCAAGCCGGCCTGGAATAGCCTTCGTCCAGACTACTTTCTTGGTGAAATGGGAGGTTTATATAGGCTACAGGGATATTGCCCCGCCCCAATGTATAAGGATAACGCTGCGGTATCTGTAGCCCAGGACAGAACGCAACAAACCTATTCCTACGAGTGCCTTTCTACACGAACCCGCAGGATGAATCAGATCGTTCCTTTACCATCCCAACATAGTGGGTCAAGATTATTCAATAAGCTCTTATTGTAACGGGAATCCATAAGGAAACCATGGTTTAGACAACCCCCCGAAACAACCAGGGTCTGAATACGTTGAGCAAGTATGCCCTAGTGGCATGTTGCTTCACCTGACTTATAGGAGATGGCAGCAACGTGCGTGGAGCACTTCAAGCCCATGGGAGTCTTGGTGGGATTCTCCAGAACCGTTTGGCCCTTTTCGGGAAGGTCTACGCTTTAGGGTTTACCACACCTTTAGCAGTTCAAGGCCTTTGGGATTCTTAAGTTTTTGGGGGCTCGGTGAAGAGCAGCTAAGGAGTCAAGTGCATTGTTGCACCTTGCGACTGGCATGCATTGCGAGACAATCCCTCGGCTTCGGGTTCAAGATTATGTGACGCAAGAGATGCAATCCCCAAAATGGATTCCTGTACTGAAGAGATCTAACTTGCTAGCACCCTTTTCATGGATCCATTTTTGAGCGGCGGCCTCGAGAGTCCATTGCTGGGGTTCTGGTCTTGGGAGTCGGTAGGCTCTGACGAGGAAATCGGTTGGAAAGTCCTTTCCTACCCTTAGCACGGCACACCCAGAGCATTTGACATTAGAGTAGAGGAGCATGCTGTGAGGTTCTTTGGAAGTGAACCAGAACTTCAAAATGCTAAACTGACATGGCGCTCATGCAGGATGGTCTCAGTAGCAGCATCCGGAGGTTTTTGCTTACGTCAGAACTTTTTTGAAAGTCTTGTCAGGTGAAGCTGACGCGCAGCTCGCGTTTCTTGCCCATTCTGGCCGCCTTGATGTCGTAGTTACTTGCTGGCATGAAGGTTCTCAGAAAAGAGGTAGCTCCATGTTTTGATGATGGAAATTCGTCAGCGGCTTGCATCTGCCAGGGACTTGTAGTACTGCACGTGCAAAACCAACATTGACTAGAATAGATCTGCTGAGGTCGCGTTCCAGGGGCGTGCAAGTCACATGCCCCCTCCCGGGTAAGCAGCAACTGTTTAGCCTTGTGCTTAGTGCTTACATGGCCTTAAAAAACTGTGTCAGTATGGGCCGTCCGGAACACGGCCAATCGCCCAGAGCCTTGGGTTTAACGAAATCATTGCCCCCTCAAATCCTAAACGCTCACTCCGGAGGGCGAAACCTCGAAATTCGAGTTTTGTGGTGATTGAGAGGTGAGTGAAGATGTTGACCTCCTGGCCTTTGGCTGTTCCAGAGTTCTGTTTGGCTTGGACCGCGTGCTACGGGATCTGAGGTTGTTTTGTGTAGAGGTGTTGACTTGCCCTCCCCTGCACAGTGTTTCAAAAAGCGAGAGTTTCTCCGTTGTTTTGGTGGTAGACTTGAAGGTTTTGTTACAGATGTCATCCAACGTGATGGTGTCAAAGTTGGAGTTGGTGGTGCAGGCGTCAACAGTTAAGCGTTAGTGGGAGCAATGAGGGTAAGCATGCAATTACAAAGAGGGAGGGTACAACTATTGCCGTAAAAGCAAAACATAAAGTGACAACAATTTTGTGAGATGCGGCACCTGTCATGCGATTGCGGTTGGAAGTGGATTCAAAATCAGAACACCAGTAGCCAGCACTCATCGCACTCACACATGAAACAGCAGTGAGAACGGTGATGGCTTTGAGTGTAGTGGCATTTCTGAGAATCTTAACGACTGCTTTGGGGCTTTTCTGACGCTTGCAAAAAAATGGATGTAACGAGGGTGGCAGCCCGGGCCATCTGAATGTCACCGTTTTTTAAGAATGTGGGCTGGCGGGTGGCAGGGCATAGGGCTTCAAAGCATGAGTAGCTGAGTTGGATTCTGTTCCAACAGGTGTTGCTTCTGGCCAACATGGGGAAACAGATGGCAGCATGTGCTGCTGGTGCCTTCTTTCATCCTGAACAGTAAACATTACCAATAAGCATGCAAAGCATAGCGCAAGGAAGAGGATCATAATTTGTAGCGCAAGCCTGCAACCCTGCGCACACCAGAAGTGGTATCCCAATTGGAAGGACATTCGAAGAGGCTGCGGCCAGGAAGTTCGACTAGCTGACATAGGCTGGGACATGTTCCTTCAGAGAGGACCCGGGGATGATTCTCCCAAGACCCTAGGTGGATGTTGCGGGTCTCAACATACATTCCAATTCTCTGTAGCTGTCATCATTAAACCTTGACAGTGAGGAGCAAACCAGCAAGTTACTGGCGCTGGAAGGGGAGCTGCACAGTGGATATGCAATTGAGTTTTAACTGTTATGCAACCCTTTGTTTCCCCATTGCTACGTTCACGCCCCGGCCCAGTAAGGCAAGCTCCTGTGTATGTGTGCATAACCATCCAATGGCTGGTGGGTTTACCCGGCGCAGGCAGCCTGATGGAGTTTGAACAGGGTTTGGTTAGGGTTGATGCTTTCAACACGAAATGCGTCTGCGGCGAGTCAGGGTTTTCTGACAAGTGCCATTCACGAATTCTTTTCAGAGGCAAATGTCGAACTTTGTCGCCTTACCGTCTCACGCCCGACACTCGAATTTGGATATCATTGAGGGAATTTTGCTATTTCCTTTTGGAGATGTTTGAACAAAGATTATATTGGATTTGGATTAAGAGTTCACCTATCAAACATGCTGTTCAAGTGATGGCGGCCAGCATGATGCTTCGGAGCTTGACAGGGTCCAGGTTCGTTCCGACAAGCCACGATTGAACTCAGGACACCTTGCCAGACCTCTGTGTGCTGAGCGGTTGCGACTCTTGGCTTGAGCTGCATCGCTTTGAGTGAGTTTTTCTTTTTTGGCCCAAATCCGAACCTAGGATTACCTGCCTTCCTTGCCTCGCCTCGGCTTGCGACGCGCAGCGCACTTTCTTCACCGTGCACGAGGTAGTTTCTCATGGCTTAGCACTTAAGGGCATTGATTCCGTGGCGCTGGCTAAACTTCAATCATGGTTGGGCTTAAGGGGCAATAGATATCTTCACCTGCTTTTTGTGCCCGAACTGTAAGCTTCAGCACCCCAGGCATCTTTGTTTCTGGACCTGATGCATTCTCTTGAATTTATTTATGCTGCTAGGCTGCATCCAACGTGTTTTGCAATTAGCGCAGCGGGAAGGCATCAACGCGCCTGGGCTTTTTTCGATCAAGACTTTTGTGAGGTTTGCCAGGGCGCAGCATGAATTACATTGCTGAAAGGCACGTCGCTTCACTAAAACAACCTCTGTAGCTGTTCCCCCTGCTTCTAAAATGGGAAAAAGGTTTTTTTGGATCTGTTTATTATCTCGGTCTCAATCCATGCGGGTTTAAAGGTTTTGGGCCCTTGGTGGTTCCAGAATGAACACCAGACATTTTGCTAAGAGACTCCATCAAGTACCCGGGTGATGTGAACCCTAAACCCCAAACCCTAAAATCTGAACACTGTATTTCCTTTGGGGGTCTGGGTATTTCCTTTGCTCCTGCAATGAGGTGCCAGAGTCATACGGCCAAAGCTTTGCCGAAGCCCGACTGGTTTACTCTTGCCAGCTTGTTCCTTGACATGAGGAGCAGTAGTGGCTTACGTTCACGAGTCAAATGAACGCTATCCATATTTGCTTTCATATAGGAGTAGCTCTATGTCCCGAAGACCATCAACTGCTATCGGGTTTCCAGCAGCGCTCTTCTTGCTGCGTTGGGAAGATGAGGGATTAGAAGAAAGGTCGCTGATTGGGAATGTGCGGCGTCTTTGTTCGGTTTGGGGAGGAGGCGGATCGCAGCACTCCCACAGATCATGAAGCCATCGAAGTCATAGCAAGAAGCACTCTTAACATTTGTTGCGCCTTTCTTTTTTGAGGTGTGTGACAAACGTGAACCCAAGGTGTTTGACGACCTCGGTCAACATTTGCGCACGCTGATGCCAATCCCTGCATCAGCGGACAACCTGAGGCCAGCTTGTCAAGTCCAATCTGCACAGGAAACACGTCACTTGTCAAGCAATACCCTCCTGAATCCCACTTTTTGGGCAGCCCGTGCTACCTGTACAATGGGTTTGTTCATTTTCGGGGTTGTTGCGATTGTCGTTTCATAGGGAAGTAAGCCTGACATCCTGAGAAATCTTGGGATTTTTCGATTCACTGTATCGGTCTCACCCCAAGAACCCCGCAATGTAGATATTATTTGTATGCTTGGATCCTTCAGTTCAGGGTGGACCGCAAAACGATATGGGTAATTATTCACACTTCTGCACCAGGTAATTCCAAAACCCTCCATACCCCCACTTTCAATGTCTCTCTTTGTTAACTTTGAAGGGACCGCAAGTTTCCAACCTTGTGCCCCGTTTGAAATGGAAACCGGAGCCGAAATCCTAAACGCTGCCTGCAAATCCAGCTGGCTACAGGTAGAAGCCCATTTTAGGGGTCCGTGGTTGGGATATGAGCTGCAATTAATCTAAATTCCTAGTATCCCCCTCGAGACACCCTAGTAAAGAGTACCCGATCATCCCCTGAAGTATACGACTGGAGAACCCCACATGTGTAGTTTAACCTGAATCTAAGTGAGACAATATTAGGATCCCGCCGAAATACAGAGGCGTGACATAAAGAAAAGATAAGAAGGCGAAACGATAATCCGGAACGCTGCGAAGAGCATGTTAGAAATTCTGACCTCTCAAGGGGCTCAAGAAAAACGTTGAACATTCTGACCTTGAGGGGACCAAGCTTAACATCAAATATTCTACCCAAATATTCTGACCCCTTGAGGGCATTCTGACCCCTCAGGACATACATACATACAGGCCTCTCGAGGGGTCAGAATGTTTCATGTTAAGCCTGGGCCCCTCAAGGTCTGAATGCTTCATGTTAAGACTGCGCCCATTGATGTTAAGCCTGCAAGCGCTGAACGTTTTGACCCTTCTTCGAGGGGTCCAGGACCAACAACAAATTCCTTAGCATTAAACACTCTGACCCCTCGAAGGGGCCAGGCTTTACATCAGAAATTCCAAGCATTCAAGGGGCAGGTTTAACATGAAACGTTCTGACCTGTCGAAGAGCCCGGCTGAACATTAGGCCCGCTTAACGTCAAACAGAAGGCCCAGGCTTAGCACGAAACATTCTGACCCCTTGAAACGGCCCACGCTTAACATCACTCTGACCCCTTGAAGGCCCAGGCTCAACATTAAACTCGGAGGGCCCAGGCCAAATTCTGACCCCTCAAGGGCCCCATGCTTAGCATCATACATTCTGACCGCTCGACCCTTGCAGTCAAACATTTTGACGCCTGGGCCCCTCGAGGGGGCCCCTGGAAGGGTCAAAAACGTTCAATCTTAGAATGTTCTCATAAACTCCTCGAGGGGTCAGAACGTTTGATGTTAGTCCTGGGCCCCTGAAGGGTCAGAATGTTTGATGTAACCTGGGCCTATTAAGCGTGGGCACTCTGAGCGTTCAGAATGTCACCTCGAAGGGCCAGAATGTTTGAGGATTGTAGGAGGCACAGGGTATGTTTGTTAAACCCTGGCGGGCCCTTCGAGGGGTCAGAATGTTAGATAATCTTCAGGTCTTTGAGCGGTCCGAATCTGAGTGAGGTTGAGTCTGGGCCCCTTGAAGGGTCAGAACGTTCGATGTCAATATTTGAAGTTTCTCAGGAATCCGAATGTTTGATCTAAAGCGTCGTTCTGAGGGATCAGAATGTTTCATGTCAAGCTGGGCCCGTCAGATGTAAAAAGCCTGGGGTCAGGGTGTTCGCTGCCCAGCGTGGTGGTTCAGCGTGGGCCCTATTGGCCTTCTGGCTCGGAATGCTTGATGTGAAGAGTGAAACTCCTGTTGAAGGTCAGAATGTTTGTTGATGTTAAGCGTAAGTGGCGGGCTCCTTTGGCATCCAGAAAAATCGCGTTCCCGTTCAAAGTCGTGTTCCGCCCTCAAGGGGATCAAACACTGACCCTTCAATCAAGGGCCCAGGATTCTGACCCGTTGTTTTGGCTCTACATAAACATTCTGACCCGTGTGGGGCCCAACATCAAATGTTTTGACCACGCCAATTTTTTGAAGGCCTCAAGTCAGCGAACAAGAGCGCATCCAAATCTTTGCCCGAAGGAGCACATTAAGGATGCTCGGGAAGGTTCGC